>PVJH01032284.1:0-22764 GCA_004026705.1 Nesogale talazaci | reverse complement strand
TGAAATTGGTTCCCCCCTTCCACTCCACCATCCCTCCACCCTCCCGGCATCACCACTCCCACCACTCGTCCTGATGGGATCATCTATCCTAAATTCCCAATGTTTCCGGCTCCTGTGTAAATCCCTTGGTCTAGCTGGATTGTCAACTAGAATTGGGCTCATGATAGTGGACGGAAGGAAACATTTGAGAATTAGAAAAGTTGTATATTTCATAATTACTACCCTGCACCTTGACTGGTTCATTCCCTCCCTGCAACCCCTCTATAAGGGGATGTTGCTTCAACTATTGACAGGCTTTGGGTCTCCAATCTCTAGTCCTCCTCATTTATAATGATATAATTTTTAGTTCTTTGATGCCTGATACCTGATCCCTTCTATAACTCATGGTCACACAGCTGGTGTGCTTCTTCCATGTGGGCTTTGTTGCTTCTGAGCTAGATGGCCGCTTGTTTACTTTCAAGCCTTTAAGACCCCAGATGCTGTATCTTTTGATAGCCAAGCACCATCAGCTTTCTTCACCACCTTTGCTTATGCACACATTTGTCTTCAGTCATCGTGTCGGGAAGGTAAGCAGATGATGATAACCTTTATAGCATTTACCAGAGGTTGAAATATTTAAGACTAGTATCTCCAGTGAGGGTGATACTGATCTTCAAAGTTTGTCATGTTGAAAGACTCTTCTTTATTTTTCAAATATTAGCATAATTATGCCACTCTTTGTCATAAGGATACAAGAAAAAATCAGTATTAGTGAGTTTACTATATTCTCAACCCAAGATTTCATTACTGCTAGGAAAACTGAGCCCCACAGCACAGTGAGGAAGGTGGTGCCTAGAGGGAAAGAGACAGAGGGCTGGTGAGACTCCAAGCTCCTGGTCTTTTCACTTGACCACAATGCCTCTCTGTGTCAGAAGAGAAAAGACAGTGGATGACATTTTGCCTTGATTAATTCAGTACCTCAGGTCTATCGTTTGCATGATATAAGCAGTTCACTTTTTTACTTTCATGGATGGAAATTATCTTCCTGTCAGTCATCTGTTCAGACCATGATAGGTCAAGTCATTTTGAATTACCCCTTGAAGCAGTTTCAGAGCCTACATTCATAGAAGAGAGAATGAGTTCTTTTTAAAGGATTTTCTTGTGAACTTCCTTTTTCCACTTTACTCCTTTTTCTGTTCACTCTTATGAGAATGAATTCTGGCCATCTGTGATAGTCTGATAACTATAATTTTCCAGGAGTGACTTTTGTGGGATTTCTGGTTCCTGGTTCAATCGTTGTTATTATGCTAACAGTGTTGATCTATAGAAATAGAAGGTTTTTTTCCTGGACAATCTTTGAACTCACATTTTTGTGCAGGGGGAAGGAAGGGGGTTGTTTTGTTTTTATGTTTTTCCTGATTTTATAGGAATCCTTCTTGATCTTCCAACCTCCTAATTTTGTTCTCCTACATGATTATTGTTTTGTAAATCACTTTGAGTATTCAAATTCAATAACCCACATTTGGCTTCTGTACATGAGTATGCTTGTGAATCAGAAACTCTTAGAGCTCTGTTTAGAGAGCCATGAATGATGTCATAAACATCCCCTTTTCATGGACAATAACTGGTTATTTTGGTTTAATTTTCCTTCCCTATCTCGTGTTAATTTTCTTCAATAGAAATCATGTGTTCTAATTGTTCAGCTTGAGTTCTTTTCCTCCCTTTCTGAAATCTCATGATTTAAGCAGACGTTTTCTTTTCCTTCTTGACGTCAAGGGCTCCCACAGAGCAACTAGCAAGTTGAGTGGGAGACACAGTAGCTTCTGTCCCTTTAGGTCGTTCATGAGATGTCTCGCAAACTGGAACCTCCAGAATCAGCTTTGGGAAAAGTTCTCTTTCCTTTTGACCCTTTTATTTCTTTTTCAAGCCATTTTATTAGGACATATTCCAGACCCCATACCATTTAGTCGTTCCATCATACCAAGCAGTGTTGAACAATTGCTACCACAATCATTTTCAAAGCATTTTCTTTCCTCATGGACTCCTTGACATCTGCTCCCTCGTAGGCCACCTCCCCAGCACCCAATCTACTTCTTGTCTCTGTAGATTTATTCAGCCTGGGTTTCACAGACCCTTTGGTTTGGGGGTGGGTTTTTGTTTTTTGTTTTGACTCTTTTGTTTTTGTTTTGTTTTATCTCACAGTCACACAGCTGTACACTTTTATAAATAATGTGAAACAGGACTGTTTACAGTCAACTCATGCTCATCACCAGGCCACCTTTCCCTTCTGGTACCTGGTCTCAGGAGAGCCTGGCTGGAGACACAGATGTGGGGGTCAGACTCCTCGCCCCAACCCCTAGCTCTTTGGTTTTTATAGGCAACATTCTTTTTCCCAGTGCTGGGTCTACAAAAGTCAGCCCTTCCAAATCTGAGCAACATGCCAGCAGACTCAGAGACTACAGCCCTGTGGGGTCAATCCTGGAGACCTGGGGAGATGGAGCCCCTAGCTATACCCTCCAGATGTAGGCAGTATAGACTTTGGTTGTTTTATTCCAGAAGAATTGGAAGATAATGAATTTATTGTATAAGCTTAGTTTACCACATTCCCAAGTTATTCAAAATGTAAATTTATCATATCTCTATTCAAAAGGATTTAAGAAATTTCTGTATTTTGTCACATCTTATTTGACAAAATAAATTTTAATTTGAGCATTTAAATATTCTTTTATTTAAATTTAATTCTATGGAAGAAATTACTAAAAGTTCCATCTGATTACTATATTTGAAAAATAAACAATAAGAGCTCTTTTATATTCATAGAATTTACGAGTTCATAATTATGCCTTTAAGAAAATCTAAATTCCTTGGCAATCATTTGTCCAAGCACCACTTTTAACTCTAATAAGGTAGTTCAGTAAAAATTAATGGATAAAACTATTAGTTAAAAGATTGATGGAGATGGGCTGAGCCCCGGTGGTGTAGTGGTTGTACGCGGGACTGCGGCCCACTGGGACGGAGGTTCAATTCCAGCAGTGGGGCTGGGCCTCCTACTCCCACCACCGGAGAACAGTGATGCCCCCCCCCCCCAAAAAAAAAAAAAAAAAGATTGATGGAGAAATTTACAAAGGTACCTTCAAGTCACCACCACTTAAATCCAGTATGACCAAAAAGTAAGGCACCCAGACACCTTACAGGTGCATGTTGATATGTGAAGAGGTGAAATGACAGATGTGTAATTTAAGTATGTACTTTTATTAATTTTTAAAAATTATACATAAGCATCTCAACAGCTATGCTTTTTGATTGTTGTTCCATTTATATCACAAAACTTTTGCTAATTCCACTTTATATGGGTGTGAAACTGACCCACAGCAATATAGTGTACAGCCCTCACTTTATTTTATTAATTTTTGGAGGGGGGCATCACTGCCCTCAGGTGGTGGAAGTAGGAGTCCCAGCCTTTGCTCCGTGGAGCTGGAATCGAATCTCCATCCCAGTGGGCCGCAGTCCCGTGCACAACCACTACGCCACCGGGACTAAGCCCCCGCCCTCCCTTTAATGCAGTTTTTTTTATCACAATTAGTTCGTTTTCCCGCCCCCTACTCTCCTGCCCCAGCTAACCAATAACAAGCTTAGGTCAGGTCTCTATTCACTAACCTTTTCTTGTCTTTTTGTATAAGTCAAATAATGCAGTACTTGTTCTTTTGTGGTTGACTTATTTTACTCAGCATAGTGTTTTTGAACTCCATTCATACTTATTTCAAGACTTTATTTCTCTTGACTGAGTAGTAGTCTGTTGTATATATATTCCACATGTCACTTTTGCATTTTTTAGTTACATGGACCTTTGGGCTGTTTACATCTTCTGGATATTGTGTGTACTGCTGCAGTGAACATAGGTGTACACATGTCTTTTTGAGTTTCTGCATTAAAGTGTTTGGGGTATGACTTAGGAATGGAATTGCTGAGTTATAGCGTATCTCTATTTTTATTTTCTCACTTTTGAAGTATCACCACACTGTTTTCCATGACTGGCAGTATCATTTTATAGTCCCACCGAAAGAAAATGTTCACTGATTCTCTCCCTGATTTTTAACAACAGTTGGTATTTCTGGGGCTATTTTAGTTATTTTATATTTTGTTTTTCTTAACCATCCTATTGGAATGAAATAGTATCTCATTGTGATTTTTATTTGCATTTCTCTGGTGGTTAATGAGGATGATCATCTTTTCATGTGTTTGGCGGCCATTCAAATGTTCTCTTTGGTGAAATGCCTATTCATGTCCATTGTCCATTTGTGGTTAGGTTTGTTGTGCTATTACAACCAACATTGGTTATATCTGTGTTTTGTGATGTTATAAAAGTTGGCATCTCAGTTCTTACAAGAGTTGATCATTAAAGTAACAAATAACTTCATGTCCCTTTGACAGATCTTTCCCTCGATCATTCTGACCTGGTTGCAGAGTTGTTGAAGGAGCTGTCTAATCATAATGAACGAGTAGAGGAAAGAAAGATTGCCCTCTATGAACTTATGAAATTGACACAAGAAGAATCATTCAGTGTTTGGGATGAACACTTTAAAACGATATTACTGTTATTGCTTGAAACCCTTGGGGATAAAGAGGTAAGGTAGCAGAAAATGTAAACAATAACTTGCTTTTTGAATTGCTTATCATTGTCTATGAATCAAGCATTGGACAGACTCTTCTGCTGCTTGCTTCTGCACAAATTTTTCACTATAAGTTTTCCTTTTTTTTTAAATTAAAAACTCAGTTGTACCAATGAGAAAGAAGCCTAACAATTTTGAATAATTGGCACTGAGAAAAGGAAAGTTTATAGAATATTGATTACTTGTTTTGCATATTTAAATGAGCTTTTCAGAAGTGCAATTTCTTTATTAATATTCAAAATATAGTTCTTCTTATAAATAGGAGTGTGGTTCAAGTTTTCAATTAAAGATAGTAAAATTATTTCATGTATTTTAGGCAGTTGTGTATTTCCCCTAATATTAATCTTAAATTACAGTAGTCAAAAAGATTGTGTGCAACCCCAAAACATTAAAACTTTTAACTTTTTTTGTAGCCTACGATCAGGGCTTTGGCACTGAAAGTTTTAAGAGAAATCCTAAGGCATCAACCAGCAAGGTTTAAGAACTATGCAGAACTAACTGTCATGAAAACATTGGAAGCACATAAAGATCCTCATAAGGAGGTATGTTATGATGTGGTATCGGTGTTTCAAGTATTGTCATGTGAAGTATATAAACATTATCTCTATAGTGAACACTTACCATGATATTCAAAGTAATAAGTGATTCAGATGTCAGCATACATTATTCTTCATATTAAGTATGATGGTATTGGGCCAGTTCTAGGAATAATATTTAATAATTGCCTTTTCTTTCTCATAATCTTTTTTTTGGGGGAGGCATCACTGCCCTCTGGGAGTAGGAGGCCCAGCCTTGCTCCCGGAGAGCTGTTGCTGGATTTGAACCGCCAAGCCAATGGGCTGCAGTCCCACACTCAACCACTACGCCACCAGGGCCCAGCCCATCTTTCTCATAATCTTAACATTTCATTTAGTGCTAAGAACTTGACTTTTTAAAAAAGCTAATGGGGAAAAGGAACTTATTGTTACTTTAATCTCATAAAGTGTGTGTAAGAACCGCATATTTTTTGCTAGTATATTCAATAATGAGGACAACTTTCTTCAGAGTCCTGGAAACCTACCTCAGAATAATTGTGGTATTTCATCCTCCCCCTATGACAATGATTCAGTCACCCTCATGATTTTTATTTAAAATCTCAGGATTAATTAGAAAAAGGCATTTTAAATAAATATGAATTTCTAAGAGAAAGCACCAAACTGGGAGCATTCAGGGTCTCTGCTAAGACATGCGCAATCGGCAAAATCAAAGAAGGAAAGTCAAATCAGATCAAAGTTAAATACAAAGTCAGACAGTATTGCTGCAAAAGTATAGAAATTTTTATTTTAAAAAAATATTAAGGGCTGAGCCCCGGTGGCGTAGTGGTTGTGCGCAGGACTGCGGCCCACTGGGACGGAGGTTCAATTCCAGCAGTGGGGCTGGGCCTCCTACTCCCAACACCGGAGAGCAGTGGTGCCCCCCCCCAAAAAAAAATTAAATTGTGAAGCTATCATTTTTTTATATGCTTTTTATTTGGGCCTCACAAAAGCTGGTGATTCCAAACTATAACCCTTCAGCAAAGAATGCTGTGTTCGTCAACATAGACCATGACAAGAGGACAAGTTTGGCATCATTCAGGGACTCAGATTGTGTTCCTTTTAACTGTCCTTTGAGTTGCAGGAACATAAAGAAGTCTCAGTGTACATGACCAGTGATGTAGGGTAGATGGAATAAGGTTTCCCAAGGACAGTCCCCGTCACCTTCAAAGAATGAGCAAGTGCTTTGTCTTGATGGAAAACCCATTCCTCAGTTAACTCTCCTGAGCTGCTTCTCCCTGGTGCAGTTTTCAGTTTCTTCAGGCTATGCCTCTGATCCTGTGTCCTTCAGTAATCTGCCAGGATCACCCCTTAGACACCAGATAGTTTCCTTTAGGTTTGATTGATTGGCTTTTATTTGTTTGAACTTTCCATTTTGAATTAGGTGAAGGTTTCCAGAGTAGATTGTCAGTTCTGCATTCAACAATTTGGGCATCGGCTGAGCCCCGGTGGCGTAGTGGTTGTGTGCGGGACTGCGGCCCACTGGGATGGGGGTTCAATTCCAGCAGTGGGGCTGGGCCTCCTACTCCCACCACCGGAGAGTAGTGATGCCCCCAAAAACAAACAAACAAACAAACAATTTGGGCATCACTGCCCCCTGGTGGTGGGAATAGGAGGCCCAGCCTTGCTCCTGGAGTGTGCTGCTGGATTTGAGCTTCCAACCCAGTGGGCTGCAGTTCCGCACACAACCACTATGCCACCGGTGCTCAGCCCTTGCATTCAACAATTTATATACTTTGTTTCATCTCATCCATTTCAATTCTTTAAATAAGCAATCACTTCTCCCAGCATCTTCATTGGGTAAAAACTACTCTCTAGATCTTTTTTTTTTTTTTTTGGCATCACTGCTCTCCGGTGGTGGGAGTACGAGTGACTCTCTTGATCTTAAAAGTGTGATTCTAACACAAGTGAGTTCCGTTCCAGACCCAAAAGGTGACTCAGGACCACAGTTGCAGGTGTCCCAGGTGTTTTTATTTGAGTACACTTGGTCTCTGAGCAGTGATGCTCCACCACCCCCAAAAAAAAATGCTTGATCCTTCTAAAGCAGTGGTTCTCAACCTTTCTTTTGTTTTTGTTTTTGCTTTTGGGCATCACTGCCCTCTGGTGGTGTGAGTAGGAGGCCCAGCCTTTGCTTCATGGAGCTGGAATTGAACCTCCATCCCAATGGGCTGCAGTCCCATGCACAACCACTACGCCACCGGGGCTCAGCCCAGTTCTCAATCTTTCTAATGCCGCAACCCTTTGATACAGTTCATCATGTTCTGGTGGTGCATTCCTCCCCATCCCCCCCCCCAACCATAAAATTACTTTCGTTGCTACCTCATAACTGTAAAACTGTAATTTTGATACTGTTAGGAATCCGGCGAGTCCTGTGAAAGGATCACTTGACCCCCCACGAAGGGCTCACGACCCCTAGGTTGAGAATCGCTGTTCTGAAGACTTGTTTGATATGGAGCAGCTTCCCATAAATGTATTGCTGTGCTTCAATGACGGGGACATTCTCACCTTTTAATTCTGTTAAAAGTGTTTCTATCGGGCTGAACCCCGGTGGCGTAGTGGTTGTGCGCGGGACTGCGGCCCACTGGGACGGAGGTTCAATTCCAGCAGTGGGGCTGGGCCTCCTACTCCCACCTCCAGAGAGCAGTGATGCCCCAAAACAAAAAAGAAAAGAAAAGAAAAGAAAACTTGTCTCTTTTTATCCATTGATCACAGAGACATATTTGCACACATTTTGTTTGGAATAAACCTGTGCATGTGTGAACTTGAAACTTGCTAGCAATACTTTTTGGCTTCCCCTTGTCTGTGCAAAAACTATAAAACTCCTAGCAGAAGAAAATAAGTGTAAATCTTTGTTATGCTGAATTGGACAAGGTTTTCTTAGATACAGCACCAAAAGAACAAGCTGCTGCTACTGCTGCGACAACAACAAAACAGATGAGCTAAACTTCAAAATTAAACATTTGGGGAATTACATGAAAGGGAAAAGACAACCCACAGAATTTGAGAAAATTTTAGAAATCACATCCGATGAGAGCCTAGGAGCCACATTTTAAAGAATCCGTACAACTCACCAGTAAAAAGACAAGTAACATTTTAAAAACATACCAACAAAAAAGTTTCAGCACTTTTAGTCATCTGGGAAATGCAGACAATACAAAGATGCCACTCACACTAAAATAAATAAGGCAAATTATCCACATGTATGGGGGAAGATATGGAGAAATCTAAAGTATCGATGTAATTTGTGGTTTAAAGAATTTGACTGAATTTCACACATCAGTTGGGGTTTTGTGGTGGCATTTCTTTGTATCACATTTTCACTGCCTAATTCATGCAGTTTAATTTTCCACTTTATAGCCCAAGTAATGCCTTTAGCATCCTTATCCTTTTTTTTTAACATTCCTATTTTCACAGAAGAAAAATCGGCATTGTTACAGCTGAATGTTCTGACTTTCGTGTGTTTTCTACGGTACCTTTCTAAGCAGTTCTCAAAAGTTGAGGTCATGAGAAATTTTAAAAGTAGAATCATATTACTGTTATAGCTTAAAAACCATCTTTAGAAGTCAAAGCTTCTGAATAAGATAACCATTCCTTCTGTTCATTTAAATACCTGTGTCTTACTCTTTCCATCCACAATGAGAAGGAAAGAATATCCTTATGAACAAAGGGAGGAACAACATGTTAATTTTCTGATAATGCAGTATTGTTGGGATTTTGACTTGATTTTGCATTAATGTAATACAGAAGGCACAAGCACTTCTGGACGTGAGCAAGCCTGATCTCCAGCTCCATTCCATGTGCTCTAACACTTGGTCCAAACTAGATTACAGTTGCAAAAATTACTGTAGCCAGCAATAACACTTTTGTTGATTTTCATTTTCGGTTGGAAATGTAAGACATGCACCACTGTATACAGTGCTGCAGTAAAGCCATATTATGTATCCTCGAACTTCAATGGTTAATTGGTGTGTTACCAAAATCCTGTCGTATGTGTATCCTGATTTTTTTTTTTTTAGTCTTTTTGGTCGGAGGGGTGGGGGCGCATCACTGTGTCTGGAGGTCATGGGCGCTACCCAGTGCCGCTCCTGAGAGCTGCCACTGGATTTGAACCACCAAGCAGTCCTGCACTCAACCACTTAATGCCACCGGGGCTCAGCCCCTGATTTTTTTTTTTATGTTGGGTTATTGACTCTCGCATCTTTTCAAGGCAAGTCCCATGTACTGTGCATGCCCTGTAAAATACTTGATGAATTGTGTACGTCCAGGACCCAGTATTATTGGGAAAATTACTTTTGGACTTCTTTTCTGTTGGTTCTAGGTGGTGAGAGCTGCAGAAGAAGCCGCGTCAGTGTTGGCCACCTCCATTAGTCCAGAGCAGTGCATCAAAGTGCTCTGTCCAATCATCCAAACTGCAGACTACCCCATTAACCTGGCTGCAATCAAAATGCAAACGAAGGTGATAGAGAGAGTGTCCAAGGAAACCCTTAACCTGCTTTTGCCGGAGATTATGCCAGGTCTGATCCAGGTAAGCCTTAGAGCTTGATAAACTCTTACCACATTTGTCATGCAGCTCTTTTAGGAACTTTCCAGGCCCTGATGGTAGTGAGTCCACGGCTTCCTGCTGTCTGCAAGGTGCACCCTGGTTTCACTCCCCGGTGTTTGATTGTTGGTGTCACATGCTGTTGAGTGGATTCCCAATGGGGCAGAGCAGAGCTGCCTTTCAGGGTGTCATCCTCACAGAAGTAGACTCCATTTCAAACTTTGTACAAGGTTACAGTAAACAAAACAGTTAGGTGCTAGCATAACGGAAGACATAGCAACCAATGGAACATAATTGAAAATCCAGATATAAACCTAGACATCTGTGGTCAGTTTCGACGATGTCAATACCTTTGAATGAAGAAAGAAACATCTTCTCTTCAGCAAATGTTTTTGGGAATGAGGATTGCAACCTTGAAAACAACGAAGTGGGATCTCTTCCCTCCTCACACCATACACAGAGTTGTCTAAAGATGAAGGAAAGACTTCAATATAAAAGTTGAAACAGGGCTGAGCCCCGGTGGCGTAGTGGTTGTGCGCGGGACTGCGGCCCACTGGGACGGAGGTTCAATTCCTGCTCCCAGGAGCAAAGGCTGGGCCTCCTACTCCCACCACCTGAGGGCAGTGATGCCTAAAAAAAAGAAATTTAAAAGATAATCTCTCCTACCAAATATGTAAGTAACCTATACATTTCAACCACAAAGGAATCTGTACAAATGAAAAGATGCTTAAAGGTATTGGTCATTAAAATAATGCATATTGAAACCATAATGAGATACCATTTCATACTTACAAGATGACTATAATCAAAAAGACAGAAAATAACAAATATTTGTTATTGGCAATTTAAAATGCTAAAAAAAATGAAATGCTTCAATTCATTGTCTAACAGTCTGCTACTTCTCAAAAGATTTCTTATAGATATGAAGGTGCCAAATGATTCCACTCCCAGGTGCATATCCAAGAAACATGGAAACATTACTATGCAAAAACCTCATACACTGGTGTTCATAGCAACATTTTCATGATAACCAAAAGACATAGATACAATCTAAATGACAAGTGTGTGTTTGTATCCATATAATGGAATATAAAACCCCAAACCACAACCATCGAATAAATCCCAACCCAGAGCCACCTTAAGGGAAAGAGTCGAATTGCTCCCTAAGGATTCTGAAACTAATTCTTTGCAGGAAACCTGACGTTTCTCCACAGAGCAGCTGGTGGGTTTGAACCACTGACCGTGCAGTCAACATCCTAATACATAACCCACTGTGCCACAGGGGTTCTTTAAAAAAATATTGATACAGTAATAAAGAAGAAGTACTGCTACACAGTACAGCATGCCTGAACCTTGAAAATATTGAGGCAAGCCCATGAACACGATCTACATATACTATATTCTAAAATTATGACACTTACTGCAGAACCCTAGATAACCCTAAACATCATTGAAAGTATACTTTTTTGAGGGGTGTGGGGGCATCACTGTCCTCAGGTGGTAGGAGTAGGAGGCCCAGCCTTTGCTCCATGGAGCTGGAATTGAACCTCCATCTCAGTGGGCCGCAGTCCCACGCACAACCACTACACCACTGGGGCTCAGCCCCGAAAGTATACTTTAAATGAGTAAACTTTGTGGTGTGTGAATTATACCTCACAAGAGCTGTCACCAAAAAAAGAGAAAGGCATTTCAACCAAGTGTAATATATGGCGCTTGTTTCAAACTAACTACAAAAAGTCGATTTGTGGGGGCTGAGCCCGGTGGCGTAATGGTTGTGCGTGGGACTGCGGCCCACTGGGATGGAGATTCAATTCCAGCTCCACAGGAGCAAAGACTGGACCTCCTACTCCCACCAGCTGAGGGCAGTGATGCCAAAAAAAAAAAAAAAAGTCGATTTGTGGCACTTGGAGAAACACTAAAAGAGAAACACTGCCAGCGAATCAATTCCATAGTGACTTATTAGCATAGTAGAAGTACCCCCAGAGGAGGTAAATCTTTACTGACACAACTCCAGTGTCTTTCTCTTGCTGATAGAGTTAAACCACTAACCTTTCATTAGCATTTCAGTGCCTAGGGGCTGCTTAATTTAAGTACAGGCTGATAAGGTAATGTAATTCTTTATGTATAAATCCTATTCTGCTATTTTGTTTTTTGTTTTTTTTTCAACGTTTTTATTGGCACACAATTTACATATACAATTGAATAGATTGATCATTCAATCATATCAAGGGGAATTGTACAACCAGCACAGGCTTTCTGTAAAGAATCAGTAAATACTATTGTAAACAATCATGTAATAGCAGTAATAGCAAACAAGAACTTAGAAATAGATACCTAGGTAGATATGAAAACTGAAACAGGGCTGAGCCCCGGTGGCGTAGTGGTTGTGCACGGGACTGCGGCCCACTGGGACAAAGGTTCAATTCCAGCAGTGGGGCTGGGCCTCCTCCTCCCACCATGGGAGAGCATTGATGCCCTCCCCGCCCCCCCCCCAAAAAAAAGAAAGCTGAAACAGTGTGCGATGGTGAATGGGAACACATCCAGGGGGATATATAGTTTTGGCAGAGGATATCTCAACCTGTTTGTATGTGCTGCAAATACACCCAGGCATCCAGGAGAACATACAGAAGGCAAAGCTTTGCAAAAACATTTTTACCATAGCCAAACACCTTGAGAGGTGGAGTCACTGGCCTGGAGGGAACATCTAGGTCAAATGGCATGTGGTCTATATAGTAATGTTCTACAACCTACTTGGGTGAGTCGTAAATAACTCGGGTTATAAAGTTTGTGAGTTACCCACCTAAAATACAAGCATTGGTCTGTCAGAGCAAAGAAGAGTGAAGAAAAGAGAATACTGATGTAAAAAATTGGCCCAAAGGACTGATGGACCCATGCAAAGCACAGCCTTCACCAGCTTGGTACAAGAACTAGATCGTGCCCAGTTACACCTACCAACCATTCTGATTGAGACCACAGTAGAAGCCCCAGACAGAGGAGCAGAATGTAGATCAAAATCATAGAAAAGGGCTGACTTCTTAGTTTGAGACCACTAAGACTATGGCCTGTAAGCACCCTTCATACCTGGCATTTAAACAGTCCCAGAAATCACCTTCCAGCCAAATTGTAGACCCACAAAGCAAACGGTAACACCCTGGGGATTGCCTGCCTCAGAACAATTGTACAAGACCAAAGGGGCGGGAAATACAGACAGAGGTAACCAGGGAGGAAGTAAGAGGTGCTCTGCTGCTTATAGGAGACTGCAACGAAGTCAGGGAACCCCGTGTGTATCGGAAGCCATAAGACAATTCATGAAAAAGATGATTATAAGACAATGAAAATTTCTGTGAACCTTTTGAAGTTGTTTTTTTTCTAACTAAATCATTTCATTGGGGGTTCTTACAACATTTGTTTGTTTGTTTGTTGTTTGTTTGTTTTTGGGCGTCACTGCCCTCGGGGGATGGGAGGCCCAGCCTTGCTTCCAGAGAGCTGCTGCTAGATTTGAACCACCAGGCCAGCGGGCCACAGTCCCGCACTCCACCACTACGCCACCAGGGCTCAGCCTCTTATAACTCGTATACATCAATTAGATCAAACATATTTGTACATATGTTGCCATCATCGTTTTCAAACTTTCTGAAGTTCTTTCATATAAATTTTGTTGAATAGGTAGCTACTGTAATTTGCTCTGTAAACTTGCATCCAAACCACCTTGAAAAGTTTCAGGGTTTGTTTGTTTGTTTGTTTGTTTGTTTGTTTGTTTGTTTGTTTGTTTTTTCCGTGTTCCTTGTCATGGGAAGATCTAAAGTCGAAGCATGTTTTGTTGTTGTTTTCATCGTCATGTCGCCCCTGGTTCATGATGACCCTGTGTAGAGCACAGTGAAATGTTGCCAGGCCCAGGCCATCGGGCCCGAGTCCCTTGTTGTGACCCTTTGCTGGACACCCGTGAAGGCTTGCGCTAGCACTGGGTTGTTCCTGGTGGCGTGTCCTCAGTGGCTGAGCCCAAGGTGTCGCCATCCTGCCTCTGACGGCACCTTCTGGGCGTATTTCTTCTGAGACTGATGTGCCTGTCCTCCAGGCGGTCCATTACAGACAGTGTTCTTCAGATTGAATGCACCCGTTCTATTTGGGTCTTCCTGTCTGGCTTTCCTCTGCACATGAGGCCGTTGAAAGTACCCTGACTTGTGTTGTGCACACTTGAGTCATCAAAATGACGTCTGCATTCTTTAAGACTGTAAGGAAATCTTTTGTGGCAGATTATTCCGGGTGCCATTTGATGTCTTGACTTTTGTTTCCATAGGCATCGACCATTGGTTCATGTAAGACGAAATTACTGGCAACTTCAGTTTTTCATGACATTGTTCAGTTGTGAGAATTCTCATTTGCTTCCCTGAGGGGCAACAGAAAAGCCCCACTCCCCTTAAGACAACTCCGACATACAGTGACCTCTCACAGGGCTTCCCAGCCTCTGAATCCTCACAGGAACAAACAGCTCACCTTTCTCCCAATGTGCCCACCTGCAGGTGTGAGCCAGACAGTCCTGGACCTTCATCAGCAAGTGATGCCGCCTTCCGCGTGTAGCCTTGCTTCTCTCAGAGTATTTGTTCAGTGGGCACATTGAATAAGATGGCGTGGTACATCCTTTCTAATTCTTACAGTAGGCCCCTGTCCTGTTTGACCAACTTTCTTCCAATACAAGTGCATTTTTCCCTCTGAGCACAATGCTAGAATTCCCATTCTTTATAATATCTGTCGTTTGTCATGATATGACATTACAAATCCCACGATTGCGATCAAGCCCTTGTCCAAGTCCTGGAGACTGTAGAACCAAATAGAACTGTGCCTAAGGCTCAGAGTTTGCACCTTTACAAACAGAGGGTGAGTGCCACAGCTTGCTGCTGTGGAGCTTTTGGTAGGTACAACCCTCCCGCCTTTCCGTGAGCAGTGGAGCACTTCCCCACGGTGCTAGCGGTGCTCCTTCTGCGATAGAGCACGATTAAATTTGGGCACGCACCAGTGGGTTCCTCATCAAACCTTGAAGGTAATCATGAGTGTGAAGATGATGACCCTTTTGAAAAATCATTCTTTGTTATTGTGGAGTCAGCTTCAACTCCAGGCACACCCATCCATGCCAAGTCCTGTTTCCATTGCATTTTAAGGCTTCAACCTTGAGTGGGCTTTCATCTGAGGTGCCTGGGGGTACTCAAACTTCCAGAGTTTCAGTTAGTAGACTGAGCTGTGGGAAGCCCTTGGCTGCCAGAGTCAAGAGTTGTCAAGCTGGTGGATGCCTTCAAGCAGGCTGTTTTAGGAAGATTCATCAGGAGCGTTTCTAAGGGGTGGCTTAGCAAGGGGACTGCCCTGTGTCAGAGAACAGATGTCTGGAAGTAAATACGAAAGGGCCTGGTAAGGAACAGGAACAGTGTGGCAGGTGCGGGCAAAAGGGGCAGAAGGTGGACAGGGAGGGGATAGAGAAATGGACGAAAAGAGCATTTAATGCCTAACATGTTTGTAAAGATAAACGTGCATTGCCAGACCTTTCCGTCATGCACTGAGGGCCTGGCCTGGAGGAGCATCTTCGGTCCCTGCTGAAGGGGGCGTGCCTCAGCAGCCCCAGTAACGCTAAACCTGCACAGAACCCACCTTGAGCACGCCATCACGGGCCACATCATCACGGGCCAGGGGGCGCAGTTGTGCAGCAGTCGTTAAAGGTCATCATAAAGTCATAGAAAAGATGAGAGATAGGAATTAGGGAGTCAGACACATTTCATGGTAGCGTGCTCACCTCAGCCCTGGCTTGCTTGGTGGTACATGTGGAGAGATAGAATGAGCAGGAAGAGGCCTGCGTTTGGGGAAAGGGAACAGGGAGGAGAGGGAGAGGAGTTGGGGGTGGGGGGAAAGCTCCTTTATTCTGACCTAGCCTTCTATATCTTTTGGGGATGTGCAAGCCCCCTAATTACAGGTCAGGACATCTGTCACAGGAAAGGATGTGCTATAGGTAATACCTTGATGAGAGGGACCATCTAGGAGCATACACATGATAGGAAAGAGAGGTATTGGGGGTCCCACATGTGACAAGGGTTGACCCCAGACTCATGGATGTGAGTGAACAGGTTTGACTTCTTTGACTCTTCACAGAGATCATTTACAGTAGTGTCTGAAATGCCGCCTACGGGGGACCAGCCTGGTGGTGAACAGCCTTTAGAGAGAGGTCCTCTCTAGTGATGGAACAGCAGGGGAGGGGCTGGAACCTCCAGGGAGAATATCTCTGAAGCGTCTGAATTCCCATCAAGTGCTGGCAAACAGCTTCTAATATTCGGATATTTTGGAGGAGATAAAATTGTGGAAAAGTTCTATATTTCTCCAACACTAACCATGGGCTTTTCTCTCCAGGGTTACGACAACTCAGAGAGCAGCGTTCGGAAAGCTTGTGTCTTCTGCCTCGTAGCTGTTCATGCAGTAATTGGTGATGAACTAAAACCTCATCTCAGTCAACTCACGGGCAGTAAAGTAAGTAGTACTGCTTTCACCACTAGGCTTACTGGATGGGGCATTGTGTTAGTCCGGGTAGACTAGAGAAACAAATTCATAGACATGCATATGGATATAATGGAAAGGTTTATATCCAAGAGGAATGGAACGTTGAGAAAGCATCCCAACTCAGTCCAGGTCAAAATCATAAGTCCAATATTAGTCCATTAGTATGATATCAGTCTATAAAGGCTCCTTCCGACTCCCAAAGTCACAGGCCAGTGGGTGCAGAGTCTTGGCTCTGGCAGGGGTCCCCTCATGGCTCCTCGTTTCCAGAGCTCAGGGTTGATCAGCAGTATGCATTGGTGTTAGAAACATCTCAGTGGTGGCAGCGGCATCTCTGTGGCTTTTCCAGCTTTAGAGGTCTGGTTCCATCAGGATAAGGCCATGTGGCTTCTCCTCCAGCTCTTCTGGTTCCTCGGACACTGCCATCTTGTCTTGTCAGTAGAGTGTCTCCTGACAACTGGGGAGATGGTCTCTCATTTCCACAAGGGAAATACCATATGACTTCCCAGAATTCTTAGGAGAAAGCCATATCCACACAGAGGTCTCATTGGCTAGCTCCAGATGACAGGCTAGACTCCACCCCTTCATCCCAGTCATGAAATTGACATCAAGTACATGACCGCCACAGGCATTCGGGCACATTTTGGTTGCTGATTTCTTCAATTAAAATTCAAGAAGCCATTTACATTTGCCTCCTACATTTGCATTTATCCATTAGTGAGATGAATATTTTTCCAAATTCTTCATCATCTACATATCGAAGTTCTGTGTGGTTTACGGGTCACTTTGACATGAATATAAATAAAATTCAGTTTCATTCATGAAACTTCAGTAATAAATGTAGTCAAAAGATTCTTAGTAAACAAATGTAAAGATAGACAAGGCAGCAGAGATTGTCATACTGACTGACGAGATTCTTAGGATATGTTGAATCCAGTCTCAAATGTTGTATTCCAGCAGTGGGGCTGGGCCTCCTACTCCCACCACCGGAGAGCTGTAATGCCCCCCCCCCCCAAAAAATATATATATATTATGTACTTTATATAAATATATAGTTAACAGTTTTATTTGTAAATTAAATAGTGTATTTTGGGGGGCATCACTGCCCTCTGGTGGTGGGAGTAGGAGGCCCAGCCTTGCTCCTGGAAAGCTGCTGCTGGATTTGAACCTCCAACCCAGTGGACCGCAGTCCCGCACACAACCACTACGCCACCAGGTCTCAGCCCAATAGTGTATTTTTAAAAATAAAATTTGTATAAAGGAAATGTACAGTTTCGTACATGTGTCAATTTGACATGTGTTTGCAGAGATATTTAAGATATAAGAAATGTTAGTAAGTCTGTGTTAAAACAGTGGCTATGATAAAGTTCTTCAAAATGTAGTTCACTGTGTGTGCTGAACGTTAATTTTATTAGTTACCTTTTGCTTTATACTAAGGCCTGCTTGTATGCCCTTCCTTAGGCCTACATTTTCTGGCAATTTGTGGCCACTTGGCACCAACACACATCTTTACTCCCAAGGACTATGTCATTTAAGAATGAACTGTATTTGTCTTCCCTAATATTATACTTGACCTATGGGCTCTAATAACTATTTCAATGGCTAAATAGAACTCACAGACAAAATCATGATTAAAGGGTTTTCTAAGGAAGGTAAGCTGTAATGCCAACGAGAAATGCTCAGACTTGAGTTGTTTATCAGAACAGTTTACAGAATTCTTTCAGGGCTGCTAATACATATCCGCCAAGAGGTAGAGCACTGCTGTAAGCTGCAGACCATGGGCAGAGCTCAAGCTCCGTCGGTCAGCAAGCCTGGACTCCCCAGTGAAGTGTACAGAGGCCCCCCATTCCGTGAGCCAGCCTCCTGCACAGAAGCACTCAGCTGGGCTTGCTCCGTGGATCAGGCATTTCACCATCCTGTTCCATCCTCTGGCTCCTGGTTCCGCAGCTGCTCCTCTTGAAGTGTAGCTGTCCTCTGGACCCAGGAGGTTCTCTGTGCAGATTGTGGATCCGGAAGATGCACTACACTATTATTTGTCATGAGCAGGAGGCATTCCCCTCCATTTAAAGAGTTTTCTAGAATCCTAAAACTGTCAAATAATAGGTGCGAATAATATCGGGTTAAAAAAAAGAACACAGACTTATATGTGTACCAATTACAGCATTCTGAGAAATAGAATGTCATGCGAGTAACCACACTAAATCAGACTCCCAGCCAGCTAGTCAATTACCACACAGAGCGACCGCACAGGACTAGCTAGAATGATCCCTGTGGGTTTCCGAGATTCTAACTGTGGAAGTAGAAAGCATCACTTTTCTCCCACAGAGCAGCTGGTGGTGGAGAACGAGCCCAGAGCTTCACCTTTACACTGCCAGAAAGACACTGAGAAATCAGAAACCTTCTTAGGTTAGGAGAGTAGTGGCCCAGTAGTCTAGTCTACTTTTAGCCTCAACTGTGACCTTGCACGGTGACTTCCCACTCTCCTCATCTGTAAGAGATGGTCAGAAGATCAGGGAAGGGAGTGCCCACAGGTGCAGCTCACAGCCCTCCGCTGTGTGTCCTTGCTGTTTCACGGTATCTCGTTTTTATGTTGTTTTCATGTTTGCTATGCTGTTGTTACCACTTGGGGGGGAAGGGGGGATGGTGGAATGGTTATGTCAATCATACTTTATATGCCCGAGTATAAGCCGACCCAAATAACAGCCAAGGCACCTAATTTTACCTCGAAACTGTATTACAAATGTGTCGCAAACACATTTTAACTGCATTAAAAATGTGTTGCCTTTATAAGTATATACGGTATATAAATTCTGAAATTTCAGAAGCCTTTTTCATAACTGTTAGTAGCAAAAAGATAACAGCTCCCCAGTCTAAAGCTTGTTTTTCAAATTTCATGTGTATGATCTTTTTGATAATTTTGATAATTGTGAGTAACTTGCAGCCTTCACCGTTTCTGCTTAAATGTCATCTGTTTGGCTTGGATCTGCAGATGAAGCTCCTGAATCTCTATATCAAGCGGGCACAGACTGGTTCAGGAGGAGCCGATCCCACTGCTGACGTCCCCGGGCAAAGTTAGTGAAGTCACGCGACGTGGAACAGGCCTCTTCCAGAAAGTACAGAAAGACCACCCTCATCAAGGAAATGAAATTCCAGTACATCTCTTAGAACCTACCATTGTTTCCCAGTTTCAGTTTTCTGTTTCGTTTTGTATTTTCTGTAACAGAGGGCTCCCCTCGGTCTGCATGTAACTTTTATGATAGCTTATCCCAAATTCAAGATGCAGTATTAACACCAGTTGATCAATACAGAGGAGTTTTTTAGTCTAATTCATCATCTTACACATTGTACTTCTTTCTTGTCCCATAACCTTTGCCAGTGTTATGATTGTACACTTTTTTTAAGTGCTGGTTAAACAGGAATGCTTAAAGCTTTATAAGTTTAACAGTCTAAAAACCTTTTCTTTTTTTTTTTTGTGGCCTTTATTCCACTGCAAAATAATATTTTATTGCTCCTTTGAGTTTTGTTCCGTATCATGTCCTATGCTAGAAATATTGAAATGATGTGAACACAAACCGGGGCTAACCTGAACTACAGCTGGACTCTGTTATGTGATGGTGAGACATGTCGTTAGTTGCAACTTCTTGGCTTGTAAAGGAAGACCTCAAAAAAGAAATGTAAAACAGATACTGCTTATTGGTTCTTGATCTTGCCATTTTTATTTAAAATCAACTTCCTTCCATGATCCTTTAAGAAAGCTGCACCAAATCATCTGCCTGTCTTTTGTTTGTTTTTACTTTTTGTTTCCTTGATACTTATCAAAATAGGAGGTTTTTATTGCAGGGTTTTTTTGGTTTGTTTATCTAGGTTGTGAATGATGTTTTTTTTTTGTATTTATTAATATCAAATTCACTTATGAATAAACTTGATAATGGAAACAGACAGAAAAAAAATCAAGTGCATGTGTGTCCTTGACAGTCTTCTGTTTCTCATGTAATAAACAAACCAATTATCAGACAGACATGGGAGTCAACCGACACCTTCTCTTTAAATGGTGGAACCTGGTTTCCTTTTACCATGATGTTGTCTTACTTGAAAACGTTGATCCTGATGAGAGAGAAGACGGTGCCGGCTGTCTTTCTGTAACGGGCTCAGATTCTCTACCTCTTCAGGGCTAAGACTTTTGACCGTGCTGCTGCCTATTGTGTCTTCTGGAAAACTACTTCAAAGGGTGATTTCTCTATTGTTTTTTTAAAAAAACAAACAAATTTTTTAAAATCACCTTGTACTACACCTATTTTCTTCATGTGCAGCCAACTTTGAAAAAGCATGAATTTTGGTGAAAGGCAAATTGGATTGATTGGGAACTATAGGCTACTAATGATTTCTCATCTTGACTTTTTCTCCTTTTTTAATCCTAGCGTAAAGTGAATTTAACTGGAAAGGCAAATAGCTATTAAGGAGGCAATTTGCTGTGGCAGAGTGTCTATACTTTCTTTGTCTATTGAAAGAAAAAAGTGTAGGAAATGTATGTAAAGAATCCAAGACAAGAGTACTGACTGGGTAATTTGTCATTGGCTTTTATCTGCCTTTGTTTCTGTTCTAGCAGCAGGAAAATGGTTTCTCAATATCCCCCCCCATCCTTTACCTGTTACAATTTTTGTTTTCTACTGTTACATTGTGTATTTATAGTTCTATGCTTACTGTTGTTCATATACTGGCAATAAAACTGTACATAACATTACTTGAAAATGGATAATGTATATCACCTGTTTTTCTGTCTCACAGTATAAAAAAAACTCACTTTAATAACTAGGGTTTTTTGTTGTTGTTTCTAACTTTGGAAGGTCTTGTATTCATGGCGTTCTCTTAGGAATTTTATAAGTACATCAAAGGAGAAAAGATTTATCAGGAGTAACAACAACAATCAAATGTATATAGCTATATAAGCCTGTAAATATCATAGCTTATCTTAAATAAGAAAAAAATTTTAAACATTGAATTCTCACTACCGTTTTATGTACCATGCCCTTTGGTATATTTTTTAATCTGTTGAAATCAAAATAATGGTTTAAAAATTAATTTTGGCCTCTGCTTTAAGGACCTGCTTTAATGACTGTTGTTGACAACTAAGTAGAGTGACTTACGCTGAACAATAATTTTTTTAATCACTGAAAAATTAGATCAAGCACCGGGCATCTAAAGGAAGGCACTCAAGAAATGAATGTACTAATTAACAGAAATGTATGGCGTAATGTGACGAAACTCAGTGAAACCTAACCTAGAAAAACCTGAGGGAAACTTCTTGTTTAAAATGCTTTCATTTCAGTTGATGAGACCGTAAAAAAAGTTGTTACTGATTATTCAAATCAATATATGCAACAGACCTTTAATTTGTTCATTTCAGAAACATATTTAGATGTGAGCTATTAAAGAATAGTCATTTAAAAAAAAAAAGCTACTGTTTAAATTTTTTCCTCCTGATTTTCTCCCCTAAACAGATTGTCAGTGTCATTCATTTACTTTAGTACTCAAGGTTAAGGTCATTAAAAGCATTTATGTTCGAGATTCTAAGGCATGTGTGTTCCTTGTGAGCTGGCAAAATCTATAGCAGACCTCCAACACTTTAAAGTAAGGGATGGTGTGAACGTGGGGCTTCACATTTCACATTGATAAGTTGTGCTTCCTTGTGTGTTATTTTCACAGACTTACAGTTAAGTTGGGTTTTTCCCCCTATCAAGTTATATCTCATAGTAAAATACTGGCACCGCGCCATCAGATCTGATGTGCTTGTAAATTCAAATGTTTCCTTTGGTTGTTAATTTAGGGTAATATTTACAGTAAATAGACATGAGAATTAAGTATAGCAACTCCTTAATATTGGAGTTTTTATTTACTCCCTGCTCTTTTTTGCTTCCTGTATTGATTTTGGTTCCTTTTGGGGGGAATTAGTACTGTTTCATTGCAATGAGGAAACTGAATTTTACTATTTGGTTTTAGGGTTTTTTTAAATAAACCATTTTATTGGGGGCTCATACAACGCTTATCACAATACGTACATACATATATTGTGTCAAGCACATTTGTACACCTGCTGCCATCGTCATGCTCAACACATTTGCTTTCTACTTGAGTCCTTGGTACCAGCTCCTCATTTTTTCCCTCCCTCGTGTGCCCTATAATTTATAAATTATTATTTTGCCATATCTCACACTGCCTAAGGCCTCTCTTCTCCCATTCCTCTGCTGTCTGTCCTCCCGATAGGAGGTCATATGTAAATTCTTGTCATCAGTTCCCCCTTTCTACCCCACTTTCCTTCTACCCTTCTGGTATCACCACTCTCACCCCTGGTCCAATTGGGATCATCTGTCCTGGATCCCCTGTGTTTCCAGTTCACGTCTGTACAAGTGTACCTCTTCCAGTCTAGCTGGATTTGTCAGGTCGAATTGGGATCATGATAGTTGGGGCGGGGGGG
>PVJH01032283.1:0-22813 GCA_004026705.1 Nesogale talazaci | reverse complement strand
GTTAACACTCCACTGTGTTTACCTATTATCTTACTATACTCAAATAATCATTCTTCTTTCAATAATATCTCTTAAGAGGTTTTTTTCATAATGAGAGCCTCTCATAAGAAGATTTTAGATGTAAGTTGACATATATCAGTCCTGAGTAAATTAAACATTAATAAGTTTAATATATTAAACATTCAAATAACTATAAATTTCATATACCCTTGAATTTTTATAAACCTTTGATATATTTTCCCATTATTTTCATATTTCATATTATCTGTCTGTGATAAAAATAATTGGACTGGGCTGAGCCCTGGTGGCGCAGTGGTTGTGCATGGGACTACGGCCCACTGGGATGGAGGTTCAATTCCAGCAGTGGGGCTGGGCCTCCTACTCCCACCACCAGAGAGCAGTGATGCCCAAAAGTAAATAAATAAATAAAATAATTCAACTAAAATTCAAGAAGAAATGGAAGACTAAATACATAAGCAGAAGAAGGATTTTTTGTTTATTTTTTAATCATTTTATTAGGGGTTCATACAACTCTTATCACAATCCATACATCCATCGTGTCAAGCAAATTTGTACCTGTGGTGCCATCATCATTTTCAAAACATTTTCATTCTACTTGAGCCCTTACTATCAGCTACTCATTTTTTCCAGTGCCTCCCCCCCACACCCCTCCCTCATGAATCCTTGATAATTTATGAACTCTTACTATTTTTCATGTCTTACACTTTCCGACGTCTCCCTTCACCCACTCTTCTGTTGTCCATCCCCCAGGGTGGGGATTTTATGTCAATCATTGGAATCGGTTCTCCTTTCCTACCCAATCTTACCCTCCTGGTATTGCTAGCAACTCTCATTATTGGTCCTGAGGGGATATCACCTGTCCTGGAGACCCTGTGTTTCCAGCTCTTATCTGTAGCAATGTACATGCTCTGATCTAGCCGGATTTGTAATGTAGAATTGGAGTCATGATAATGGGGGAGGGGAAGGAAGCATTAAAGAGCTAGAGGAAAGTTGCATGTTTCATTGGTGCTACACTGCACCCTGACAGGCTCATCTCCTGTAAGGGGATGTCCATTTGCCGACAAATGGACTTTGAGTCTCCACATTGATAAGTAGAAGGCTTTTTTTCTGAAATAAATATTTATGGTATAATCTGGGTCTGAGCCCTGGTGGCGTAGTGGTTGTGCATGGGACTGCAGCCCACTGGGATAGAGGTT
The DNA here is from genome assembly GCA_004026705.1 of Nesogale talazaci. NCBI lineage: Eukaryota > Metazoa > Chordata > Mammalia > Afrosoricida > Tenrecidae > Nesogale > Nesogale talazaci. Next base: position 21,596 of record PVJH01032283.1, on the reverse strand, counting down.
CAATTCCAACTCTATCAGAGCAAAGGCTGGGCCTCCTACTCCCACCACCAGAGGCAGTGATGCCCCCCCCCAAAAAATCATTAAAAAGAAAAATATAGGGCTGAGCCCCGGTGGCGTAGTGATTGTGCGCGGGACTGCGGCCCACTGGGTTGGAGGTTCAATTCCAGCTCCCAGGAGCAAAGGCTGGGCCTCCTACGCCCACCACCTGAGGGCAATGATGCCTAATATATATATATACATATATATACATATATATATTTATGGTATAATCAAATGGTAGTTATTTCTTAAGCTAAAAACAACCAAGAAGATATATTTAAGAAATAAGTTATAATGGGGAAAAAATCAATGTGTTTTAAAAGTTATAGAACTTTTATCCAAATGAATATAAATATTCACATATTAAAATGTAAAGAAAATCAAAGCTAATACAATGGCATCGGATGCTTATATTTTTCTAAGATAATAAGAAAAGTAAAAAATGTTAAGGACAATATACCAAATTTTCCCCTCCCTCTAAACCCTACACCCTCCCCTAACCCCACTCTCACCCCCACTGGGGTAGTATTAGAAATTCTTTCAATGCAAAAGAGAAATGATAATTAACTCTTTTCAGGTTAAGTAACTCATTTTATTACAATGAAATTTCCTCTGTTTATAAGTAATTTAGGGTATCACCAGAAGATGAAAACATGCAATTGATCACCCTGACAGAAAACTCTCAATGACAATAAATTATAACACCTATTTACCCTTAAAGAAAATGAGCAAGAAAACAATTTTATCATAAATTCTAAGTATATTTTTTTCTAATGTAAATACTATTTGTTTGAAAGCCACATCCTCCTCCTCATTTAATGGAATTCATAGATATCACTAAAAACCTTTTTGTACTATGAACTGTAGTGAATTCATAAGCCATAGTCCTTGCTTTAAATAATTGTTCATGCCTCAGCAGAAGCCGAACAGTGGTAGGTAACACCGATAAGCAGGAACCACATGTCCAGAAGCCCTGGGAATATAATGAAACCGCAAGGTCAGCAGTTCAAAGCCATCAGCTGTTCCACAAGGAAAAGAGGAAGCTTTTTGCTGTTGTAAAGGTTCATAGTCTCAGGACCTCTAGAGAACAGTTAGAATCAACTAGATGAGAGAGGGTAAAGTCCACATGGAAGAAGAACACCGGCCTGTGTGATCATGAGGAATCCATGAAATAAGGTATCAGAGATCAAAGACCCAGAACAAAAAGCCTTATCAATGTGAATGAGGAGGAGTGGGGAGTGGAGGGTGGAAACCCAAAGCCCATCTGTAGACAAATGGACCTTCCCTTACAAAAGGGTCACAAGGAAGAGATGAGCCAGTCAGGGGGCAGTATAGCACCAATGAAACATACAACTTTCCTCTAGTTCATTAATGCTTTTCCTCCCCCACCCCCCATCTCCATTATCATGACTCCAATTCTACCTTACAAATCTGGCTAGACCAGAGCATGTACAATGCTACAGATAAGAGCTCCTAACACATGGACTCCAGAAGAGATAAACCCCCCAGGACCAATAAGGAGAGTAGCAATACCAGGAGGAGAGGGGGAAGTAGGGGGTGGGGGAAAAAAAGGGGAAACCGATCACAATGATCTGCATATAATCCTCTCCCTGAGGAACAGACAACAGAAAGGTGGGTGATGGGAGACACTAGAAAGCAAAAGACATTAAAAAATAGTAATTAATTTATAAATTATCAAGGGTTCATGAGGGAGGGAGGTTGGGGAAGGGAGAGAGAAAAAATGAGGATCTGACACCAAGGGCTCAAATAGAAAAGTAAATGTTTAGAAAATGATGATGGCAACATATATACAAATAAACTTGAGATGATTGATGTATGTATGGATTGTTATAAAAGCTGCAAGAACATCTGTTTCCCCCCAAAAAATACTTTTTTTCTGTTTACCTTATTTTTTTAATAATTTAATTGGGGACTCTTACAGCTCTCATAACATTCGATACATCCTTTATATCAAGCACATATGTACACATGTTGTCATCTTCATTTCCAAATATTTTCTACTTAAGCCCTTGGTATAAGCTCTTTTCCCCTCTTTCTTTTTTCTTTAAAGTTGCACGAGCACCCTCAAAAAAATATTTTTTTAAGTGCATCATCACTAAGTGGAATTATGCAATGGTGATTCAACATAAGAAACAATAAACATAAGTTATATATAAGTTAAAAAGAGACAAAGAACTACAAGAACTGCAAGAATCAACTGATGCAGGAAAGGCATCTGATAAAACCCAACACCCATTCCTAGTTAAAAAAAAACAACTCAAAATAAGAAAGGGAAAATCCTCCACATAATAAAAAGCATCTGTCATGAATCAGTCAACATTTTCTTCCAAACTGAATTTCCTTGTGAATGGAAATTAGACAAGGATGCATTTTCATTGTTGTACAGTATATCTTAGTCAAAGCTCCTGGTGGTGGTGCCTTCAAGTTGGTGTCAACCCCATAACAACCTTGTAGACAAAAGAACGAAACAATGCTTGGGACTGTACCAACCTCACTATTTTCCTTATGTTTGAGGCCATTGTTGCAGCCACTATTATCATTCCACCCTGTTGTGGCCCTTCCTCTTTTCCTTGCCCCATAAGTTAACCAAGTTTTCCATGCATTCCTGGATCCTGGCTTGGAGCTAATCCTTGCAGTGAAGCTTCAATTTCATCCTTCGGTACTGTCGATTCTTGCTAATATGCTGCCACTTGAAATTGTGAAAGGTTGACTGGTCCTTTTTGGTATAGTAACTCTGTATTCTTTCCACGTCATCTTGATGCTTCCTGTATCATTCAATATTGTGCCCATAAAACCTTTCAAGATTGCAAGTTGAGGCTTGAATTTTTCATGAGTTCTTTCAGTTGAAGACAGTGGTTTTCAACTTTCCTGAAGCTGTAACCCTTTAATACAGTTCCTTATATCATGGTGACCCCAACCATAAAATTAATTTCATTGCTATTTCATAACTATAAAGGGGTCTGCGATCCTCAGGTTGAGAACTGCTGGTTTAAGATATGTGGAGTGTGTTCTTCCTTTTTGGCTTTTCAAATCTAAGTTTCGTACATTTCATTATAATGTTTGGCTTTGTCATCTAGGACTGCCCTTTGAATTTTCTGCTCAGCTCTTTGACTTCATCATTTTCTCCATGTCCCATAGCTACTCTATGATCAAGAGGAAATTTCAGAGGCTTCTGACATCCACTTTGATCTTTTCCTTCCTGTCCTTTAACCACCTTTTGTTTTTTTCGTGGATGATACACGTCTTTGATGTCATCCACAGCTCATCAGATCTTCTGTTATTAGTGTTTAATGCCTCAACTCTGTTCTTGAGATGTTCTTGACATTCAGATGGGATAGACTGAAGTTCAAATTTAAACTCTTGCAAGCGTTTTTTCATTCTCTTCAACTTCTACCTGAACTTACACATGACCAACTAATGACCTGTCCCACAGTCAGCTCCTGGTCTGGTTTTAGCTGTTGATATCGTTTCACCATCATCTCTTCCCACACGAAGGAAGTCTATCTAGTAAAGTCCATGTACACAGTCACCATTGATATTGTTGAAAGACAAAGTCATTGGTCTCAAAAAATTCTATCATACATTCATCAGTTTTGTTTCTATCACTAAAACCATATTGTTTCAAATATTGCTGCTTCCTCTTTGTTTTCAACTTGTGCATTCCAAAGTCAATAATTACAAATGTATCTTGATTGCATGTGTGATCAATTTCTGACCAAAGATATTGGTAGAATTTTGCAAATTCTGTACCACTCGTTTTAGTGAGTAGTGCACACATTTGAATAATAGTTGCATTGACTGGATTTCCTAGAATGCAAATATAATCTTATCGCAGAACTGTACACCAAAATAGATCTTGAAATGTTCTTTTTAGAAATTAATATGATGTTATTAGCCTTGGATTTGTCATTCATGGTATAGTAAGCCACGTAGTTTTTCTGATTGAAAACAGACAATGCCAGTCCATTTCAGCTCACTAATAGCTAGGATCTTTATGCATTGTTTCATTTTCACAACTTCCAATTTTTCTCCATTTGTACTTCATTCATTCCATGGTCTAATTATTAATTGATATTTGCAGCCCCCTCTTCTCATTTTGAGTTGTGCTCCATCAGCATATAAAGGCCTCAAAGACTTTACTCTTGCATCCACATCATTGCAGTCAGCTCAGCCTCCACCCTCATGAACCATTAATAACTTGTAAATTATTATTATGCTGTCATGTCTTACACAGACCGATGTCTCTCTTCACCCACTCTTCTGTTGTCCATCTCCCTGGGAGGGGGTTATATGTAGATCAATATTCCCCCTTTCTGCCCCACCTTCTTCTTTCCTTCCTGGTCTTGCCACTCTCACTACTGGTCCTGAGGGGTCATCTGTCCTGGATTCCCCGTGTTTCCAGTTCTTATCTGTACCAGTGTATATCCTCTGGTTCACCTGATTTGTAAGGTAGGATTGGGATCAATTATACTGGAGGAGGGGGGGCATTAAAGGACTAGATGAACGTTGTATGTTTCATCGTTGCTATACTGCACCTTGACTGACTTGTTTCCTACCCACATCCGTTCGGTAGGGGGATGTCCAGTTACTTATGGATGGGCCTTGGGTCTCCACTCTGTGCTTCCCCTCATTCACAATGATATCATCTTTTGTTCTTTGATGCCTGATATGGTCGGCTGTGTTTTAGAAAGCAGCTCTTCCTACGACAATTTTTGAGGGCCTTCTGACTTGAGAGAATAAGCTTGTGGCACTATTTCTGGCAGGATCCTCCCCTTTTCTCATGAAGTTTTCAGTATTTGACAATGTTACGATGCTATCCATAAGGCCTTCAGTAGCTATCCCTCTGAAGTGGACAGCCTATCCCTGCTTGGCTATGCCAGAGCTAGTAAGCAACAGAAAAATCAAAAGCTTCAAAAAATGGCAAAGAAGACATGAAGCTTTCTCTATTTGCAAATGATATGAATCCATAGGTAGAAAAATCCCATGACTCAATGAGAAAATTATTGAAAATTATTGAAAGATCTAGTAAATTTAGAATAATAAACCCCAAAAAAGTGAAAATAAAAACTGGATTTCTATAGATTCATGAAGAGGACTCTGAAAAGGAAATCAAGTAAGCAATAGCATTGAAGCTGTCCTGTTGCTGGGCCCCGCGGAGTCCGCTCTGGCTGATATGGCCCGTGAACCTGGGTCCGGCAGAAAAACGCACACCAGGTCCTGGCCACCCTCGCCACTGCTGTCGTGCTCAGGCTCATCGCCGACTCCTCCTGGTGAAGGCCCTCCTCCTTTCTGCTGCCCTTATGCTTTGTCGTTCAGGAGGTCCTTTTCCAGGGATTGGTCTCTCTTGACAACATATTCAGAGTACTCCACAGCAATGGCAGCCCGGCAACCAAAGAACTTCCCCTGAATTGTGAGCAGGCTCAAGCAGCTCGACACTGGCCAGAGAAGGCAGCCAGCCAAGCTGCTCCGAAAGCGTGCTGCTCTCTCGCCGAGGCGATTATTGGGTCACTGCTAATAATCCAATGTTGTGCATCCGGCTTCTAAAAGGACTTACTGCCTCCCTTTCAGTAATCTTTCCCAATCTAGCAACTTCGCGAACACTGTCAAACTGTAAGCCTTTGGGTCTGTTTGCATTCACTTGGCTGGCCAGTCAGACCTGGATTAGAGGCCAAGGGAGAGTTGCACATAAATTGAATGCTTGTGGCCCATGGGCTGCCCGTATATGACAAAAAAAAAGCAAAAAGGAAGGAAGAGCAAAGGGAGCTCCATCGGAACAAAATTAGTGAATTTTCCTAGAATGATATCTTAATGAAACTGAAGCTGACAGTGGTGTTGAAGAGACATGCTGTAATCCTTAGAAAATGTCATTCAACAGATGGCACACATAAAAGTAATTTGAAGTTGTGTAGTAGCCACATTTTAAAAAGATGTTAAATGTGACATTAATATCTTATTTAATATATCAAAAAGTCATATCCTCAAAATACACTCAGCATGAAAGCGTTCGTGCACATTTTACATACATTTGGGATTGTTTCCAGTCGCCAAGGAGTCACAGCTTCGACTCGGGGCAACTTTACAGAGTATCACAGAACAGATCGATAGCTGGTCCCATGCCATGTTCAGACTCCATCAAAACCATGCTCCATGAAGTAGAAGGTCAGTGATAAAAAGCCCGATGAGCGGCGGGGGCACAGTGGTGACGGTGAAGCGCTTACACATTGGGAAGGAGGCAAGAGGACACTGAGCTGGTCACCCTTTCATTCTGGTAAACCTCAGTTCATGATGACTTAGAATCACTTCAAGAGCACCTAACAACAGCCGTGTGAACACGAATAACATTTCCCTGAAGCCTGGGGGCCATTCTAGTGAATTATAAGACCAGAGGGTGGTATTGAGAGACCCCTGAACGTGTGGTGACTGCAGGAAGGGGAGTAGTCTTGTAGGTACTGTTCCTTCTGTCCCTGCATCCATTGCTATGTCAATATCATTCTAGGGTTTACATATCCAAACTTCCTGGAAGCGCAAGCGTTATTTTTTAAATTTTGATTTTTTAGCTTCTAACAGACCATGGCACATAACAGGTGCTTAAAGAACAAATGATCAAGTGAACAAACAAATTCATGAGGGCCTAAAAATATTTGTGGAAAAATTGTTACCTTTTAATTCCAGTTTTCCAAAAAGTTTGTAAAGCTCCCTCATATATGCAATAAAAAAAAAAGTCAGGATGATTACACTTAGTAATCAGAGAAAGTAGTACAGACTCTGAATGCTTAAGGGAATTTCTATAAGTAATTGCTATAAGCGAACAAGAGTCATAAGTAGCAACCATGAGGAATTTACTATGTGTCACTACTTTAAGGCTATCCATATGTTAATTCTCAATCATACAAAAATTTCACTAGGCAGGTCCTAGCAACAGAAACAAAAAATTAAATGGATATTTCTCTAAAAATATATATATATATTTACATATATATATATATATATACAAATGGCCGATAAGCACAGGACAATATGTTCAACATTGATAATCATTAAGGATAAACAGAAAAAAACACACAATGATCTACCACTTCCCACATATGACATTTCAATTGTACACAAAAAAGGCAGACAATAACAAGTGTTAGTGACGATACCTTACCAATGGGAGCTAAAATGTTGTGTCTCTTTTCATAAGCAGTTTGGTGACTCCTCAAAAAAACGCTAGCTACTACATGTTCCAGCACAAGAGACATAAATGAATATACTACATCAGAGTTCTAGATGTGATCCAAAATTACTGAAAAACAAAATTTAACAAGGAAACACTGAAGTTGGGATTCATTAGATAGATCAGTGGAAACAGAAGGGAGAGAAAAAGAAAAACTGAACAGCTATGCACAGGGAAAGAAAACAAGTAAGAACATCACAGAAGTCAAGGAACTGGGAAATTCAACATTTATTACCAAGTCTAGACACAGCTATGTAAATAGATTTAATCAAATTAGATCTAAGACTCCTCTCTTTCTCCTACTAATAAGGAAACTGGTTCACAGGGGGTCAACTGCCTAGAGAAGAGAAATTCATTCTATTTTGGAGCAATCTTAAGACACTTGCAGTATTTCTCCTGACATTACACTTGTATATATCTTTTTAATACAGATGATACTATTAGAGTGGATGGGCAACAAAGATAAGAAAGGCATATGTATCCTGTTGCCAACCTACAAAGTAAGCCTTATTTCTTATGATTATTTAGAAACATGTTATTCTATAAATTGTGTTACAGACTAGATATAAGTAATTTGCTAACTATAAATTAGATGCATTAATATTAACTTTAAAATTATTTAGATGAATGAAAATAAAACCAGACATAATCATTTCCATTCTAGCATAAGAATTATTTCCATTTAAAAATCAGTACATTATAATTAAGAATTTATGAGATGTGTTCACTCTACTTGTGTTCAAATATCTCACATTAAAAAGCCATTCACAAGCGGGCACCTAGCAGAGAAGCAACAAGCCCATATGGAAGAAACACACCAGCCTGTGCGATCATGAATTGTTGATGCAGCAGAAAACCCAAAACCAACAAAAACCTATTGAGAACAAGGGGAGACCCAAAACATATCTGTAGACCACTGGACATCACCTCACAGAAGGGTCACAAAGAAAGGATGAATCAACCAGGGCGCAGTATTTGCACAAAGGAAACACAGTATTCCTCTGGTTCCTTGAGGCTTCCTATCATAACCCAATTCTGCTTTTCACTGTGGGTTAGGCCAGAATATATAAGATATACATATAAGAGCTCAGGACACATGGAATCCAGGTCAGATAAACCTCTCAGGAACAGAAATGAGAGCAATGATGCCAGGAAAGTATTAAGGGGAACTGATCACAATGATCGACACATAACACCCCCACCCCAACACACACACACACACACACACACACACACACAGGGCCATAAACAATGGAAACCATGAGGGAAAGGAAACAGCGGTCGCTGTAAGATATGAAAATAAGCTGAGTCCTGGTGGCGCAGTGGTTGTATGCAGAACTGCGACCCACAGGGTTGATGGTTCCAAACCAGCAGCAGCTCTCCAGGACCAAGTCTGGGCTTCCTACTCCCACCAGGGAGTGATGCAAGAGAAAAAAGATGAAAATAATAATTTATAATTTATCAAGGAGTCAGGAGGGTGGGAGGGAGGGGTAAAAAGGGGAGCTGAGACCAAGGGTTCAAATAGAAAGTAGGTGTTTAGAAAATAATGACGGTAAAATATGTACAAATACAATTTATATATATATATATATATATATATATATATATATATCAAGGGTAATGTAACCAAGAGGAATTACTGAAACCCAAATGAAGGCTGAACATGATAGTGGGACAAGAGGAAAGTAAACGGAAAGAGAGGAAATAAATAGAGGGCAAAGGGCATTTATAAAGGTCTAAATAAAGGCATGTAAATTTATTTACATATGAAGCTAGGGAAATAGGTATATGTGCATATATTTATAGGTTTAGTATTAAGGTAACATATGGACATTAGGCCTCTACTAAAGTACTCAATCAATGCAAGAATATTTTGTTCTATTGAACTGGCATTCCATGATGCTCATCTTCCCAACATCATCGCTGAAGACAAATGTGTACATAAGCAAATGTGGTGAAGAAAACTGATGTTGCCCGGCTATCAAAAGATATAGCGTCTGGGGTCTTAAAGGCTTGAAGGTAAACAAGCAACCATCTAGCTCAGAAGCAACAAAGCCCACATGGAAGAAGCACACCAGCCTGTGTGATCACGAAGTATCAAAGAGATCAGGGATCAGGCATCAAAGAACAAAAAATCATATCATTTCGTGCTCATCTTCCCAATGTGATAGATGAAGACAAAGTGGGTACACAAGCAAAAGTGGTGAAAGAAGCTGATGGTTCCCAGCTATCAAAACTTATAGCATGTGGGGTCTTAAAAGCTTGGAGGTAAACAAGCAGAACCCACGTGAGAAAAATTTATCAGTCTGTGTGATCACGAGGTATGGAAGGGATCAGGCATCAGGCATCAAAGAAAAAATCAAGTCATTGTGGGAGAGTGCAGGGGAGTGCGGACCCAAGTCAAGACCCATCTGTAGGCAACTGGACATCCCCTTACAGAAGGGTCATGGAGAGGAGAGAAGCCAGTCAGGGTGCAGTGTAGCAACCATGAAACATACAACTTTTCTCTAGTTCCTAAATGCATTCTCCCCTTCTCTCCCTGACTATCATGATCCCAATTCTACCTTACAAATCTGGCTAGACCAGAGGATATACACTGGTACAGATAGGAACTGGAAACACAGAGAATCCAGGACAGATGATCTCCTCAGGACCAGAGTTGAGAGAGGTGATATGAGGAGAGTGGGGTAGAAAGGAGGAACTGATTACAAAGATCAACATATAACCTCCTCTGTGGGGGATGGACAACAGAAAAGTGGGTGGAGTGTAAGATATGACAATATAATGATGATTTATAAATTATCAAGGGTTTATGAGGGAAGGGGAGGAGGAAGGGAAGGGGAAAATGAGGAGCTAATACCAAGGGCTAAAGTAGAAAGTAAATGTTTTAGGAATGGGGTTGGCAACAAATGTACAAATGACACAATGAATAGATGTATGTTTTGTGATAAAAGGTGTATGAGCCCCCAATAAAAGGATAAAAAATAAAGTCATTCAACAAGAGCATTAAGATTACGGTCAGAACTGGGTTCAACAATTTTCTTCTTAGTCTCTAACTTTTTTTTTTCTAAAATAAATAGACATCCCCTCTACAATCAAGATAAATTTTAATTTAAAAATTAACATATAATCCTTTTCAAAATGCTCAATTTCTAGGTGACTAATTTTGAGATGAGTCAGAATAGACTCAGTGATAGTGAGTTTGATTACAAGATTTTGAATCTATGAACAGTTTATGAATTCATTCATTTATTAATTCAACAAATATTTATGATTTCTTGAAGACACAAATTTTCTTAAATCATTTTACTGGGAGCTCATACAACTCTTATCACAAGCAATATGTCTATTGTATGCAAACCACATTTGTACATTTGTTGCCATCATCATTCGTGAAACATCCTCCTTTTACTTAAGCCCTTGGTATCAGCTCCTCATCTTTCCCCTTCCTCCCCCTTCCTCTTCCTCATGAACCCTTGATAATTTACAAAGTATCATTATTTTGTCATATCGTAAACTATCCAATGTGTCCCTTCACCCACTTCCCTGTTGTCCATACCCCAGGGAGGAGGCTATATGTAGATCCCTGCAATTGGTTCCCCCTTTCTACTCCATCTTCCCTCCACCCTTCCAGTATCACCACTCTCACCACTGGTCCTGAAGGGATCATCTGTCCTGAATCCCCCATGTTTCCGGCTCCTATCCATACCAGTGTACATCCCCTAGTCTAGTCAAATTTGTAAGGGAGAATTGGGATCAGGGTTGGGAGGGTAGAAGCATTTAAGAATTAGAGGAAAGTTGCATATTTCATGGTTGACACACTCCTTGACTGGCTCATCTCCTCCACACGATCGTTCTGTAGGGGGATGGAAGACACCTGTTTTCATTCCCACCAACTGGAGCCAGGTGGTGGATTATAACAACGAGAAGCAGCACTGAGTAGGCGGGCTACCTTTCCCAGCATTCAATTTACCCACCTACCTCCAACCAGGCAATATCATTAATGTGCTCTCCAAACCAAGCCCATTGCCCTCAAGTCCATTCTGATTCTCAGGGGCCCCAGAGTTTGCAAGTTTGTAAATCTTTACAGGTGCAGAGAGTCTCATGTTTCCCCTCTGGAGCTGCCAGTGGGTTTGAACTACCACTCTTGAGGTCAGCAGTCAGCACTCACTCGGGAGGGCCATCGATGTGCACTAGAAGAAAACAGACAAATAATGTCACCAAGGAGATTGTGACTCAGAGTGGCCCTACAGGGCCACCTAGGACTTCTCCATAGGGTTTGCAAGATGTTAAATCTGTTTTTGTTTGTTTGTTTGCTTGTTTTGGGTGCATCACGGCCCTCTGGTGGGAGTAGGAGGCCCAGCCTTGTTCCTGGAGAGCTGCTGCTGGATTTGAACCTCCAACCCAGTGGGCCACAGTCGCGCACTCAACCACTTAACGCCACCAGGGCTCAGCCTGATGTTAAGTCTTTATAGATGCAGAAAACCTTATTGTTCTCCTGCAGAGAAACGAGTAGGTTCAAACTGCTGACGCTTTGGTTAGCAATTCAATGTTTAGCCCTCTTTTCAATATGCACTAAATAGAAATTTAATTTTAAAATCTTGCATTACAGTAAGGAAATTTTCCATTTAAATTACACTTTTGAAAGTTACTTGTGGTATTCAAACAATTTTAAGAGAGAACATGATGGCTACTATCTGTCATTAATTCTACTATTTTACAGCTGCAGTCATGCAGCATCTGAAGCAGTTTCTTGGTGATTTCTCAAACGATAATCTTTGCTGTACTTCCCTCTCCAATTGTATTGATAGTTAAACAGTCTTAGGACTGTCAGAGGAATGAAATAGTTCATTCAAGAGAGAGTGGCACTCCCAATAGTGCTGAGAAACTATAAGCAGAGATAAGTTCCCGTTAGAAACAGAGCGAGGTAAGACCATCTCTGGTTCTTCCACAACCCAGAGTTGTAAACAATGTCGTCCTCTTCTGCATTCACACGAGTAATTTCCATTTCCCTCTGTTGTCCTGACCACAGGGAGAGGGTCTATTAGGGATGTGTGGGCATGAAAGTCAGAGAAGGGGAGGGGTGTTACTTCTAAAACAATAAAAAGAAAACATGAAGCATAAGAAGAGATCAGAATTCTGGGGGATTTCTGAAACCACTTGGCTAATCTAGTTGACGATGTAGTCCTTCATCTTATTAATGGGGATGATGACTGAAATGTGAGGAAACATAGATGGGACACAGGTAAATGAGCTCAGTCAGCTAACCAAACGTCTACAGTGGGAGCCCGCCAGTCCTTCTGTGGGAAGAACAAGCAGCACTCTACCTCAGAGAGCTGAGCTCTCCGAGAACCCGGGGAGGCTGTTCTACTCTGTGGTACAGGAGCAATGGGGCAGAATCAATAAGGCAGCAGATCTGGTTTAAACCTAAATCAAAATAGCTTGAAAACATATTAGCCACATATTATAACATGGCACTCTGCACACTCAGAGACTAAGAATGAATAAAAGAACAAGAAGTATTAGATATGAGCTCTTAAGCAACTGAGTTTTTGGTTTTTTTTTTGGGGGGGGGGCAATCACTGGCCCCTGGTGGGAATAGGAAGCCCAGCCTTGCTCCTGGAGAGCTGCTGCTGGATTTGAACCGCCAACCCCGTGGACCGCAGTCCCACACAAAACCACTATGCCACCGGGGCTCAGCCCACAACTGAGTTTTATAACTGTATAAATTGTATAGTTGTATAAATTTTAAATTCACATAAAAAGGTGTTAGTAAATATCTCATTCCTTTTGAAAAGAAAATTATGTCAAGCTAGCACATAAATTAATAGACTATCCACCTTATTCTATGCCTTAAAAGTACATCCCTGGTTTTAAAATAACTATAAATATATAGATGTAAAAGGTCATTGTAGGTGAGGAACTTGATGAGACATTTTTAAAATCAAATCATATTAATAATGTAATAAAATATATAAAATACATATATTTGCAGTGTGTCTATCACTGCAAAATCAAAACCAAAAGCTGATCACAACAATTATGGCACAATCCTACCATGCTGTTTTATCCATTGATTAACTAAAAATAAAAACTTAGATTTATTAAAAACAAGTCAATCAGAACTTTAAAAAAAAAACCCTCTCAAAACAATCTTCTGGAAATTGTTGTTTTACTAGTAAATTAACATTTATTAATGATTATTAATATAAATTATATCATTCATGATTTATGATAGCTGCATAATTTAAAATATAAACTATTTTTCTCTACCTATAATTTTTTGACATTAAGTGGAAGTAATGAAAACTTTCACATGACTGCTTTTAGAATTAGAAAGAAATAACATATGTGAAGACTCTTATATGTACTAATATATAATATATAAACAATATAATATTATGATATTATATTTATCATATAATTAAAAATCCAATGTACTTTAACTTTGTCTATTTAATTATCATTATCACAAGAAGAGGTTTATGAGCTACATGGTATTAGGGTAGGCATTTTTTGGTAACCAATGAAAAATAAAAACATTTACAAGCAAGAAATGACTTTGTTTCTACTTATTACTTAAGATATCATATTTTAATTTATTTGTATTTTTCAGGAACAGATAAAATTCACAGATGTAATAACTAAAATATTAAGTTTGTAAATAAAAATAAATTTATCTTTTATCAACCAGTAAAAACAATATTAATTTGGGCAATAAAGAGAATTTGGGCAAGCTAAACGATAATCAAAGTATCTTTGTTCTGTTTTGTTTTGTTTTGTTTTGTTTTTGTTTGGGCATCACTGGCCTCTGGTGGTGAGAGTAGGAGGCCCAGCCTTTGCTCCTGTGGAGCCACTGCTGGAATTGAACCTCCATCCCAGAGGGCCGCAGTCCCGCACACACCGGGGCTCAGCCTCATCAAAGTATCTTATAACTCATTTTTTTTCTTTCTGTTTTTTTTTTTGTGGTATCACTGTCCATGACTCATTCCTTTAAAAAAGGCCAGTGATCCTTTTCAAAGCAAAGCTTTCTGTGACAGCTAAAAGGAAATTTCTAGGTAGCCAAAGATAATCATTAAGATAAAAAAACAATGACAATATTAAACTTTTTAAAATCTCTGCAATAATCATATAATTTTAATACACCAATAATAGTAGTTTTAAAGCACACTAATATATATCTTGACTGAGTGGAAATAACCTTTTTGCAATCACTATGAGGTTAAAATGTCAAACTTCTGAATAAATATCAAACTACTGATGTTGCATTCATTCTTACGGGAAACAAATCAAGATCAAACATACTGATCACCTATTTTCCAAATTTATGAATTACCATAAGAAAATGTGAAGAAAGACTGCTCAGAGTCAGTTAAACTAAGTCTTGATCTGCTAGAATGATTAATAACTGCATCTTCAAGATGATCCCACATCTGAGCATGTGATACCTCCGTGATTTCAGGGCACAGATCTCTCCATCCATCAAACTAAATGGAAGGGTTATAGAGGCTAATAGAGACAGAGTATCTGGAATAGTCTTCTGCATTTCATTCTTCACTCAATATACGCCAGTGATCATTGAGCTATTTGTAATGTTCTTATGAATCAATGCTCCCTTCACTTCCACGGTAGAGGCTTGAAGCCACTTGCATGAAGCAATAAAGCTTACCTTTGCAAATCCTCATCAAGCTGATCTGATGATTAAACCTATGTGAGGCTTCGTAAAAAAATCGAAGTGCAGGCACAACTTTAATTAGACGCACAAATGGCACTGCTAAAACACCTAAATAATACATGAGTGTGTACAATAGGCACCCGCAAAGAGCAGTGCCCATCTCTGGCCTCTGCAAGCTAGAAATTGTTCTCTGGTCGGCTGCACATTCACTTGAGTCAGATTGAACCCTGGGTTTGCAGCCACAGACCATGACTCAGAATCCTGGAAAAACATTTTGAGTATTTTCTTGGGTTCTAGTATGGATTATCCTGGTAACAGCATGTCAGCCTGAAAAAATGAAGTCCTCTCGGTCGCTAGACTGGCACCCCAATATGCCCTAATTCTCTTAAGAGAGTCACTCTGGAAAAAATAAGAACTCACAGGGTAGATAAGCCAACATATTCTATTTGAGGTTAATTAAGGGTGATCCTGGGACCAAATGTTTTTTCAGGTCATCCCTACCTGAGGAAAAATTTCGAGAAGAATGACAACTATATTAAAAAAAGAGGGAGGGGGAAAGAATGTCAATTATAGAGTTAGTTGTACAATTCACAACCCAGACAGAAAGAGCAGAGCCCTTTGTGTGGCAAAGAATATGCAAGGGCTCAACCTGTTTCTTGACTCAACCTTCACTCTCTGAGGCGAAGGTTACGTTCAAGGAGCACTGGCAGCATAGTAAGTTAAATACTGGGTTGCTAACCCAGTGCAAGCCCACTGGCTTCTTCAAATAGTTAAAGATGACGTGTCTGACCCCATCAAGATGTACAGCTTCAGAAACCCTTGTGAGCAATTCTGCTCCATCCCCGAGGATTGCCAAGAATCAGAATGGACGGATGTGATGACGGTGGGTGATAGGGGATATTCATTTTCGGAAGGCTGTGTTTTTGTTTTTGTTTTTGTTTTTGTTTTTGTTTGGGGGGAGGTTGTTTTCAATACATCTAAGTTTTCTTTCGAGTGAAGTAATGGACGGGGTTCTCTTGTAGGATTGTGCCATAATTGTTGCGATCAGCTTTTGGTTTTGATTTTTCATCATCATGATATAGGCACAGCAAAAACATACCATCTCTATCTGTTCACCACGGTGCTATTGAATACATTCAGGTCCTGCAACCATTTTCCTACCGTCTTCGAACTTTCTCTCCCTGCCATGAACATACATTAGATGCACTCTAAGCAAAAGAAAAAAACAAACCCTTCTTTCCCCCTCCTTCATTCCCTCCTACCTTTCAAAAGCAGACAAACAGACACAGCACCCTGACATGGAGTCCACTGTGACTCACAGACGCAGTCAGGCAGGGTAGGCTGGCCGTGTCAGACTGTACTTCGATGAGAGTAGAAGCTCTCTCTCCCCCTCCCACCTTCCCTTCTGGAAGGTCCATACCGCATTTTGTCATTCATCTGTTGGGGGTCAGATGGTTGTTTTCTGGGTCTCTTTCCACTTACATTGTGTATCGCCTCTGGGTCAGACTGTAACTCTCACTGTGGTTGTCAGCCCAAAGCACTGAGAGCAGGAAGCAGTCTGGGGTCAGAAAGCCCCGGCTGAACATTTAGCTTCACCTCTAACTAGGTGAGTGATCTTGGAAAAATTATTTTTCTTCTCTCCCTATCCATTTTTTTCAGGTATTAAGTGGAGGTGATAAAAAGCTCTCACATGACTGCTTTGAGAATTAGGATGAAGTAACATATGTGAGCCTTCTAAGTACACAGAAATCAATGCATACCAGTGTCCTTCCCTTCACTTTAAGTGTACTGTATATTCCTGGGTCTTTTACTTCTGGCTTCCTCCTTGCTTACTCATGAGTGTGAGAAATCTGCGCCCTCTCCTTGATCCATTCAAATAATAACGTATAATATTAATAATGAGAATGCATCAGAAAGAATTAAGGGTACTAACTGTTAGAATGTTTAACTGTGAAACGACCCAGAAGGCCAAGGACAGAATATTTAAATTTAGTGTGGTATAGTTGGCACAGGGGAATATCAGATAGCAGTGAAAACTAATTAACGCAACGTCTTCAAGAGGTAATCTTGAATAAAAGATAAATAAACCTCAGAAAACTACCATTAGCAACGATTTCATTTTTAGAGCTCAAAAAGTAAAAAAAAAATCTATATTTAAGCATATAGACACTTGTGATAGAAACAATCTAGACATCCTGATTCAAAATCAGTATTCTCACAGAAGTTTACTGCCCTTTTAAATAAATGCCTGCATTACAATGTACACGTGTTTGTACCTGGATACATTAAACACAAACTATCTACTTTTGTGCTACTGCTATTGATCTTTTGAAATCATGATAAAGAAAGCCAGACAGCCTTGCTACCCTTCATTTACCTGCCTTGACTTCAAATCACGGGGATAGCTATCTTTTGAAGGAAACCTTTTGCTTTTCGTTACAAAAGCTTTAACCTACACCGTGGAACCCACAGCTGGCAGGTCAGCAGTCTCCCGACAGTTGTGAAGGGTTAGCAATTTCGTTCTTCTGCGCTGAGACCTCGGCTCTCCAACCCATCTGTGCTGACTTCGGACGGAAGGGAATAAATCTCCTGCAGCCCAAACCCTGAAACATATGCTGCAATAATTAAAGGTTCCTTGAGCCAGGTCAGCAGAATCGGAGCTGCTGAGGTTGGTGACCTGCGAGCATGTCAGAGCCCTGCCTGGGGCGCAGCCACCTGCCAGACCCGTCTCAACGAAGGATGCAATGAAGACTCGGGTCGTAAAGGAAAGCGAGAAGGCCCCTACTTAGAGGAGAGGGCTTCCAAGAGTCCATGAGAAAACTCCCTTCTCTTTCAAGTAGATTTTTTTTCCGTGAACTTTTTGAAGCCTTCGGGTCTGTAGGACCCTCATAGCTTACCGAAGTCTTGGGTCCTCTATAAAGAGAGAGTAAGGGGTGGAGGCCGGGGGGGGGAGGGGTTGTAGGAATGAGAGGTTCAAGTCCAGGGGGCAGAAGAGACAACACAACTGTTGCATCAAGAATGCCCTGCAGCGCTCCGTGCTTTACACCCTCTTTCCATATGGATTAGAGTGCTGGCGAAGAATAGAAGAATAGCGGATATGCCGTGGACTGCCAAAAGAACACACAAATCTGTCATGGAAGTACAGCCAGGATGCTCCTCTTAGAGGCATCATGTACTTTGGATAGGCTGTCTGGAGAGACGCGGCCCTGGGGAAGGCCATCTCGCTTGGTAAAGTTGCAGGGCAGCGAAAAAGAGGAAAGCCTTGGGCAAGTTGGATTGTCCCCGCGGTTGCCACAATGGGCTCCGAGCATCGGGGCAGTTGTGAGACTGGCGCAGGGCCCGTGGTCAATATGAGTCTCAACAGACCCAGCGGCCCCCTCCCCCCACGGCAGCATCCTCTTCACATCATCAGCGGAGACCCTGGATGGAGCCAAGTGTTAGCGCCCAAGACCCTTTCTACGTCTGCGGGGGAAAGGTGCAGCCAGACGCTTCTGAAAGGGCACCTCCTTGAGACGCCCACGGAGCACTTCTCTGTAGGATACAGGTCACCCGAAGTCGGCACCTACTTTTCTTTCATTTTTCTACTTTCTCTAGATCTGCGCTGTTCAATTCGACGGCCGCCAGACACTCATTAAAAGTAAACAATGAGTTAAAATGAAATGCAATTCAAAATCCATTTCCTAGCCCATTCTGAGTGTTCCACGGTGGTCCACTCCCCTACAGAACAAATGAGGAACACGGCTATCGTTAGCAAAAGCACTATTGGGCAGTCCTGGCGTAGATAATAATTCACTTTAAAAAATAAGGGGGATGCTGAGTCCCGGGGGCATAGTGGTTGTGTGGGGGACTGCGGCCCTCAGGGTTGACGGTTCAAACCCAGCAGCAGCTCTCCAGGAGCAAGGCTGGGCTTCCTACTCCCACCAGGGCAGTGAGGAGCGGGGGTGGGGGGGGGTTCCCAATCAATAAGTAAATAATAAAAGATTAAAAGGGGTGGGGCAAAAAGCCTCGAACGGTAAGCTAAACATAAAAACTTGCATCAAATGGAAAGGTCAAGGATTAGTCAGCCAGTCTGATAAAGGAGAGGATGAGTGAAAAGGAGAAAGCGTGGGGAGGAGGGGTGGGCTCGATACCTGCAACACAGCGCTCCCACAAGCAGGGACTGTGCGGAGGGGGTCGGCCCAGCGGCTGGCACTCTGGTACACACAGGAGAGCACCTAGAACTAAGCCATCGAGTACAAGTCGTCTCTTCACGGGCTTGTGGTGGTTACGGTTCTTCTCTAGCGCTGTTTTGATGCGAACGATTAACTGGTTAGCTGTGCACAATGATGAAAATAATCTAGATTGTTTGAATTTAGAGCCCTCAAACTGTAGCCTTTTGAGTTAATTACTCAACTGCCCTCATTTTCCTATCCTATAAAATGAGAATAGCTACCTCACAGTTTTATTTGAAAATTAAATGATATAATGCTTGTAAATCTGTTAGGATCACGTTGGCTCGGAGTAAGAGAAGGATAATTATTAGCGATTAACCTTTATTACTCTTGCCAAAGGGGAAGAAACTGAAAGCATGGTGCTGAATGTTAGCCATTAAAACATATTTAAAGCTCTGATAAACATTTGTTACGAGAGATATTAAAATGCACCATCTTTTTTCATTTTCTGCATGGTATATTTGTGATTTAATCACTTCCTTTCTTACATATAAAAAGCACGTGACACATAGCATCTCATTAAATCCTCACAATTCCAAGAAGTCGATACTTCTGGTACTCATCAATTATCAGATGAAAAAACTTTACCACTGAGAGGTTAAGCAACTTATACAACATCATACAGCCAGTTAGTTAGAGCCTGATTTCAAATCCAGGCTTGATGTAGTCCTTGCTCATAATCCTGGTACAATACCCCTCAACATACCAGAAGTCACCCTCAAACTCCTCCAAAAAGGTGGTTTGTTCAATGGGGTTGACAAAGAGAGAAAAAGGAGTCTCTTGGAATTTAGATGTGACAATAGCAGTCATCACTCTCCAGTCTTCTGACTAAAGCCCATAGAACGTATAAATAAATAGTGCAAGATCTCAAAAGGGCTGACACTACACCGTGGGAGGTGTGCTGGAAATCTGTGGGGGTGGAGTGGCTTTTCACCATTATCTGGAAGTCCTCATATGTACTCTACAATGTATGTCATAAGCCAACACAACTTTCAAATCTCCAGTTAAAACAGATTGAGACTCTAAACTATTTTTACAAATAGACAAAAGTAATTTATCCTTACACTATCATCTTCTGTTTAATCTGCACTTAATTCTCCAGGATTGCGACAATCTTGTAAATGGAAAGAAATGGGTACTATTGTGTCCAAAATTTTATGGCCAGTCCAAAACATTTCAAATGATCATGTCATGATATCTGAACATCAACATCACACACTGGCAATCAGTCTCCCTTTTAACTGCATATCAACAGTAATTCTTCACGAGGATTTCTAGTAGTTCCTAAACATTTACTTACAGTGTTCTATGGTCAATGAGGTAAAGCAAAAAACCATAATAGTGGGCTGAGCCCCGGGACTGCGACCCACAGGGTTGGCGGTTCAAATCTAGCAGCAGATCTCCATGAGCAAGGCTGGGCCTCCCACTCCCACCAGAGGGGAGTGATGCCCCCCCCAAAAAAAAATGCACAATAGTAAGGGAAAGGAATATTACAGAACTAGAGGAAAGTTATGTTGTTCATCAGCACTATGCCACACCCTGGATTGTCCATCCCTTCCATGTGGCCCTTCTGAGAGGAACTGCCCAATTATCTTACAGGTGGGTTTGGGTCTCCACTACATCCACGCCCCCTCTCATCGATTTGGTTGGGGTTTTTTGAACTTCTGATACCTCTTCCCATCAATATCCTCATCCTGCCATATGTCAACCATGAAGGGCTTATTTTTTGCTTTGTACCAAATCCACAGGCCCAGGAGGGCCAGCAAACAAGGGGATAGGTTGGGTGTCACAACAGCCATGCCCCATCCTTCACTGGTGGGCTCTCCAGTGAGGAAAAAGAGTAAATAAAATATGACCCACCAAAACAAAGGGCCTACCTGCAGCCCCCCGCAGTCAGCATCTCCTCGGCTCCCACCATCAGTGGGATGTGCTGGGCGATAAACAGGTATCAGGAGCGTCACAGACCCTAAATGCTGTGAAGTGCGAGAACAACATAATTTCTGCAAAAATTTAAGGAGACGCTGGCCTGTTAGGTCGTGTGTGTCTTCAGAACACTGTGATTGTTCTAGGCTAGTCCTACCACACACTGACAGGGGACACACAGAAACTCTTGATTAATAACCACTACCAGGTTAGGATACACAGCAAACAGCTCGGCGCTGTGGGTTCATGATCATACAGGCCAGTGTGCTTCTTCCATGTGGGCTCTGTTGCTTCCCTGCTTGTTTAGCTACAAGTCTTTAAGATGCCAGACGCTGTGTCTTTGAATAGCTGGCACCATCAGCTTTCTTCACCACATTTGCTTATGCACACATTTTGTCTTCAGCAGTGAGTATCACACAATGCCATATTATTTGAACAAACTGTTCTTGTGTTGAGGTAGAATTTAAGTAGAGACCCAAAGCCCATCTGTTGATTTGCTGATACACACACA
>PVJH01032282.1:0-22869 GCA_004026705.1 Nesogale talazaci | reverse complement strand
TCTCATGATCTTAAGAGCAGTCCTATGAAGACAGGATCCTTCTTACCTGCATGGTTTCATGTCAGCCTTAGACTAAGGTGACCAGATGCCCTGCTTTTGAACAATTGGTCCATGGCCTGCGGTGTTTTAAAATTAAAATACATATATTTCAATACTATTTTTGTGTTCTATGAAAATTTTTGTTGTTCCATATAGACCAAATTTTTAATCAATAACCCCCTTACTCCACCGCACCCCTGGTCAATGGTGTCCCGCTTAAAATCTGGTCACTTGAGCCTTAGAGGGACTTAAAAATGTGTTTGTTGAGAATCTGTAGCTCCCGATTCATGGGGGCCCTCCTGTTCCAGAACTGTTCCACTGGGTTTTCTTGACTGTGACCTGGACAGAAACAGACCCTGGCCAGGTGTGAACTGCTGACCTCTCATTTAGTAATTGCATGCTCCATTCTTGGTGCCACCCTGGGACCTTCAACCTGTGGCCATTGAATGTGACCTGACTTAATGGCAGATGACAACGGGGCCATTTAAAGGTTTTGAGCCTCTGCTGTAGGCGTTGGTAATGTTTGCCAGAATGAATTCTGGCGAGGGACAGCGTTTGGACCGGAGTGAGAGAAAAGGTTTGAATGGAATGAGTGAAGGGACTGAGGTGGGTTACTGAGGGGTGTTGAACAGAAAAGGGCTCTGGCTAACCCCAGGGCTGCAGAGAATGGAGAGGCAGGGTTCTGGCCTGCTAAGAGTGGGTCTCCCACCTTGGGCTGATTTTCTGGTGGCGCTTCTGTGATGAACTGGCTTTTAGCAGCATGCCAACCCCTTTCCAGGTCTGTGCACCCCAGACATCCTGTGTCCTTGACACCAGATCCCTACACACCAAACCGGCAATTCAGCCATCATCGGAGGAATATGAACACCGCCTGTCTCATGCCACCCTGTCCCCAGTACACCTTTCCCCCTCTCTCCTGCCCTCCCAGGCATAAGGAAAGGAGTCTTCTCTGCTTCCAGCCTCCCTTTCCTGCTAGGATTCTTATCAACGTCATCCTTTCTCCTTTGCCTGGCTCTGTTTGGCTGTCACAACCCCAGGGGTTTCACAGTTGAACTGCATGCCACAGGCTTTCTATCGGCCGAAGCACTGTGGAGGTCGGTGGCCAGAACTTTCATCCTCAGCACTGCTGGATGGATTCCAAAGTCGCCCTCCTGAGGCTACTAACTAAGAGCAAGCGGTTTATAAGACCTAGCTGAATTTTTTTATTTGCTTGACATATAATTCACCTATCATACGTTCATATAAAGAGTTGTGCCTTCATCACCACAATCAATTTTAGAACGTTTTCTCTGTTCTAAAACAGCGTATTCCTTCACTCATACTTGTCATGATTCGTTCCCCGCTTCCCCCCATGTTCTCTGCTATCACCCCCAAACCAATAATCCGGTCTCTGTCACTATAGATTTACCCATCCTGGATTTCATAGAAAGAAGAGCAGACAAACCAAACAAACCCCAGTTATAACAAAATAAAACATAGAAAAACCTCAGTTGAAAAGATAATAGAAAATAAAAAAACTTGAACAAATTTTGAATGGATCAAAAGGGAGAACAAATGAAAGCATTAAAATTATAACCTAACCATATCTGCATCTCCCATATGCTCTGTCTTTTCCCCCTCAAGTTTTATTGGCATATAATCCACATAGGACACAATGCAGTAGTTCAATCACATCGAGATGAACTGTATGATCATTATCACAGTTGGTTTTAGCCAGTTTATTTTTAAAAATCATTTTATTGGGGGGCTCACACAACTATGATGGTCAATACATACATCCGTCCACTGTGCGCAGACCACATTTATACACTTTTTGCCATCATCATTCTCAAAACATCCTCCCTCTACCTAGGCCCCTTAGCCAGCTTCTTTTAACACTTTTTATTATGACTTAGGTGAAGGTTGACAGAACAGAGCATCAGGGTGTTTTGTTTTGTTTTGAAATCATTTGACTGGGGGCCCAAACAGCTCTAATCACAATGTATACAGACATACTTTGTGTCAATATTTATATATTTTGGGGGGGCTTGTACCACTCTATCACCATCCATCCATCGTGTCCAGCACTTTTGTACATTGGTTGTACATCATCATTCTCGAAACATTTGCCTTCTACTTCAGCCCTTGGCATCAGCTCATTATTATTCCCTTCCCTTCTTGCTCCCCCTTCCCTAATGAACCCTTGATAATTTGTTCTATTGTCGTATCTTATACTGTCCGACATCTCCCTTCACTCATTTTCCTGTTGTCCATGCCCCAGGGAGGGGTTTATGTGTAGATCCTTGTAGTCAGTTTCCCCTTTCTACCCCACCCTCCCTCCACCCTCCCAGTATCACCACTGTCAGCACTGGTCCTGACAGGTTCATCTGTTCTGGATTCCCTGTGTTTCCGGTTCCTATCTGTACCAGTGTGCATCCTCTGGTCTAGCTAGATTTATAAGGTAGGATTGGGATCATGATAGTGTGGGGGGCGGGGGGGGGGGGAACATTTAGGAACTAGAGAAAAGTTGCACATTTCATTGTTGCTACACAGCACCTTGACTGGCTCATCTCCTAACCACGATTCTTCTGTAAGGGGATGTCCAGTTGTCTACAGATGGGTCTTGGGTCCCCACTCCGCACTCCCTCTCATTCACCATGATTTGATTTTTTGTTCTTTGAGGCCTGAAATACCTCATCCCATTGACACCTCGTGATGACACAGGCTTGAGTGCTTCTTCCTTGTGGGTTTTGCTGCTTCTGAGCTAGATGGCCGCTTGTTTATTTTCAAGCCTTTAAGACCACAGATGCTATACCTTTTGATAGCCAGGCACCATCAGCTTACTTCACCACTTTTGTGTATACCTGCTTTGCCTTCATCCTGATGATGTCAGGATGGTGAGCCTCATGGAATGCCAGTTTAATAGAACAAAGTGTTCTTGCGTCGAGGGAGTACTTGAGTAGAGGCCCAATGTCCATCTGTTATCTTAATACTAAACCTATAAATATATGCACATAGATCTAGTTCTCCATCGTCATATTTAAATATATTTACATATGTACAAGTCTGTGCATTTAGACCTCTATAAATGCCCTTTGCCTTCTAGAGTTTTGTTTTTTGTTTGTGGGCATCATTGCCCCCTGGTGGGAGTAGGAGACCCAGTCTTTGCTCCTGGAGAGTTACTGCTGGATTTGAACTGCTAACCCTGTGGGCCACAGTCCTGCACACAACCACTATGCCACCGGGTCTCAGTCCCACCTCCTAGTTTTTTCCTCTATTTCCTCTTGCTTTCCTCATGTTCCACTATCATGCTCAGTCTTCCTTTGGGTTTTAGTAGTTCCTCTTGGTTACATTGCCCTTGATCAAGCCCTACCAGTCCTCCTACACTCTGCCCCATCGATTTTGGACCACTTGTTTACTTGTCCCTAGCTTTATTAATACCCACTTCCTTTCCCCCAACTCCCCTTCTCCCAGGTCTCCTTCCAAAGTCATTGGTCCCATTTTCTCCTCCAGATTACTTATTTAGCCTATCTTATCTAGATAGACCTGAGGAAATAATAACACACACAAAAGCAAGACAGCTGCGCTCTGTCTTACAGCAAGGTCAGTGGTCAGAGGGGACTCAAGGGAGACTTAATGCTAGTAGGGGCTCTGCAAATGGATTTAGGGCTTTCACTTTCACACGCAGGCTTTGCAAACAGTGCTTAGAATTGAGGCTCTCATACCATTTCCTCCTCTGGCCTTGGATTTAGTTATTTACAATCCTTGGATCACACAAGCTGGTGTGCTTCTTCTGTGTGGGTTGCCTGTCACCTCACTTAGCTGGCTGCTTGCTTTAAGACAAGCCCTCAAGACACTAGGCACAATTTATTTCTGATGGTCGGGCACCACCCCAGAACAGAGGTTGTTTGATTTAAATAGTTCTGCCTTACACGTTCAGCCTGCTCATCTTGGCCTAGATAGGTTTCCCCACCCAAGCAATAAAGTTTGCTTTACTGGACCAGCCTTTTGCTGTTGGTTTGGATTCAGGTAAAAAGATCAGAAACTCAAACAGTTTGGTTTCTTTCTTTTTTGGGGGTGGGGGGCATCACTGCTCTCTGGTGGTGGGAGTAGGAGGCCCAGCCCCACTGCTGGAATTGAACCTCCGTCCCCGTGGGCCAGAGTCCCGCGCACAACCACGACGCCACCGGGGCTCAGCCCTTTTTTCTTTTTTTTAACCAATGACAACTGATAGCTGTTTGGGGGATTCGGATAGAAGACATCTTTTATTTTGACCCTTCTCATGGCCTTCTCATGGCAAACTCGTGGGGAAACAGAAGAGGAAGACCTTTGACAAGATGGACTACAACAGTGGCTGCATCGATGGGCTCATAGACAAGAGGAATTGCGAGGACAGAGCTGGGCAGTGTTTCCTCTGTTCTACACGGGGTTGCTATGCGTCAGAACAGACTTAACATCAACAATTGTCTTTCCTAACTCTTAGTCAGACAATCCTTATTTTGTTATTAAGTAGCTTGCTTATTTAACACATTGGTCATTGAATGAATCGTGCTAAGCTTTGTTTTAGGAGATGAGTCTACCAGAGAATAAAAAATAAATTTGAAAAAAAAATCTCTTTTAATGAGTTTAAATTCATTAGAAAACCATGAAGACCATGAATAGGATGAAGAGGAATAGAAGAGAAAAGGAAAACAAGAACATTTGTACTGGTAAAATAGAGCAATACTACCGTTTTTAAAAGCTGAACAAGGGAAGGGTTAAAAATTGAATGATCTCATCAGCTTGTGCAAGAAAGTAAGTAATGGAATGGAATATATTGACAATTAGACTAAATCTAAGCCAGCAGGTCCAGATGGTAGTTATCTTGGATAAGTTAAGAAATTGCCTAATGAATGTATTAAACTAATTATGTTCCTTCTTCAGAAAATTATGAACTGTTAAGTTAGGAAAGAGGGAAAAAATGTTTTCCAGTTAAATGTGATACGGATGTGTGCATAGCTGTTATCCAATATAGATAAAATCTATGATTTTTACAAAGGAAAGATGATTATCAGAAAAAGGATGGAAATGAATAAAATCTACATTTCATAACCTGTGTTACTGATCTCCCAACCTCACCTGCAGCTGCTTTGGGGTTGGGGGTGGGTGCAGTGCGGGGAGCACACCGCTCGAGTGCAGGCCACTCTACTGCACACAGTCTTGTCATTCCAATGCATGCATGTGCAGAAACAGAACTCTAGACTCAAAACCACCCCGTCCAGTCTGACTCAGAGTGGCCCCATAGAACAGAGGAGAAGTACCACGTTGGGTTGCTGGGGAGCAGAAAGGTGAGTGGGAACATGTGGTCTTGTGGTTAGCTGCTCAACATCATGGAACCCATCGCACCAGCAAACCCCAAAACAACCGAACTCACTGCCCCCAACTTGATTCTGACACTACAGGACAGGGTAGAGCTGTCCCTGGGGGTTTCTGAGACTGTAATTCTTCACAGAAAATAGAGGACAATCCAGATGAGAACAGTTAGACACTTTGTTTGGAGATTGCTATAGGAAGGGGCTTAGCTGCCATCACTCCCATTACACAGAGACTCAAAGGCAGCAGGGGAGAGGGAACACTTCGGCATGGACAAGGGGAAGCCAGGCTTCAGGCTTGCCTGGTTGGAGGTGGGAGAACTAGAAATGGAGCATCAGAGGTGATTGGGCATGGGGACAGAAGTGCCTTTCTCTGACTGGTCCTGAGCTGGAAGGGGGCAGACATTAGGGAAGCGGGTGGTTACTGATCTAGACCCATAGCTGTACACGCTGTGGTTTGGCTTCCAGGGTTGGATGGTGTAGGAACTGTGGTTTGATTTCTATTTCATATGGTCTGGCCATTGTCCACTTTATATATTCAGTCTCCCAGCCATATAAAATATTCCCCCAATATCCCCTTACCACCCAAAGTTGAAATAACAACGATAGTTCATGCGCATTTCAGCATGGGGTGCTGTTTCTGTTCATACTCAGGAAAGTTCAGAACAGGGCATCAAATGAACCCACAAGTGATCCCAAGGAAGCACACAAAACCCAAGGAAGGACTGGTTTGTTTCTGTGGATCATGAAACCAGTCAGTCAGTCAATTCTGACTAACAGTGACGTTATTGGACAGGGCAGAGTGCCCTGTGGTTTTCAAGGTTGTAACTGAAAATCTCACCTTTCTCTCTCAGAGAGACTGGTGGTTTTGAACTGCTGACTGTGTGGTTAGCAGGCCCACACTACACCACCAGGACTCCTTGATAAACAGGTAGGATGTCTGGAAACAAGGAGATGGACACATGTCTACACACAAACCAACCTCTCCAGCAGTACTTGAAGAATTAAAAATAAACCCTTCTAGTTTCTCAAACTGAGCAGACTCAGAGGGTCATTTTAATGCAAATTAAATATTTTGTTTGTTTGCTTGTTTTTTTTTTTTTGTTTTTTATTTTTTGGGGGCATCACTGCTCTCCGGTGATGGGAGAAGGAGGCCCAGCCCCACTGCTGGAATTGAACCTCCGTCTCAGTGGGCCGCAGTCCTGCGCACAACCACTATGCCACTGGGGCTCAGCCCTGCTTGCTTTTTTTCTTTTTTTTTTGGGGGGGGGCATTACTGCCTTCTGGTGGGAGTGGGAGACCCAGCCTTGCTCCTGGAGAGTTGCTGCTGGATTTGAACCGCCCAGCCAGTGGGCCGCAGTCCCGCACTCAACCACTACGCCACCGGGGCTCAGACCCAAATAAGACATTAAAAAAAAAACTTTTATTGCCTAGCATACAATAGTTCAAACCTATCAAGAAGAATTGCACAATCATAATATCACCGCAATAAATTTTAGAACATTTTCTTCTTTCTTGTACTCATTATGAACTCCCCACCCCACCCCTCAACCTTCCCTACTGTGTCCTCAAGAAATCATTAATCATTACTATCTCTGTAGACTTAATTATCTTGAATTTCATATGCAGGAAAAAAATACACACATACACGCAAAAGTAACAACAATAAGAAAATAAAAGAGGGGCTGCGCCCCGGTGGCGTAGTGGGTGTGCGCAGGACTGTGGCCCACTGGGATGGAGGTTCAATTCCAGCAGCGGCTCCACAGGAGCAAAGACTGGGCCTCCTACTCCCACCACCAGAGGGCGGTGGTGCCCCCCAAAAAACAAACACAAAAAAGAAAATAGAGAAAAGCCTCAATAGATAAGAGAGCAGAAAATATTAAACACTAGAAACAGCTTTAAAACGGATCAAAAGGGAGATCAAATTATAAGATGCTGGGCCGAGCCCCGGTGGCGTAAGTGGTTGAGTGCAGAACTGCAGCCCGCGTACTTGGCGGTTCAAATCCAGCGGCGGCTCTCAGGAGCAGCACTGGGTAGCGCCCACGACCACCAGAGGCAGTGATGCCCACCAAAAAAAAATAAGATGCTAAATTTTAACCAACTACATCTGCTGTAACCTATTGCATTCGGTAGGAGCAAGACTATCAATACCTAGTCTAGGGTCAGAGGGAATTCACTGGAACCTTAATCCATGTGTGCAAATTAAATCTTGCAATGGGGAAGGTCAGGCCCTGTGACTTTTAGCTTGTGGTTCACATTTGAAACCATGGTTGTTTTTCTCTGTCTCCAGTAACTTAACACAATGTCACCTCTGTTCCGGTTCCCCTATTCCACGGTTGCATTGGCTTCTCTTTATATCACAGTTTTTAGCTGCTTCAGAGAAACAGTCTGTGATATTGTCCAGATGTCCTCAGATTGAATTTTGGATATACTCTCAAATCTGTATTTAAGTAAGATCATTCGCAACACACCCATTAAATTTGTTATTTACTGAGATAAAACCAACTTGATTCCACTTATGTAGCTATGCATTCCCTCTCTAGGTCCAACATTTTAAAGTGTCTTGTTTTCTACAATAATACAGAGTTGTTGAATAAAGGCCCTTCTAGAAAAACTGGCTAGGATTTATTATTTTTGAGGCAGAGGTATTAAAAAATGTGTTGCAAGTAAAAATCTAATAAGAGAAATACAAATAAAAATCACAATGAGATATTTAATTAATGTCAATGAATGATATATAGAAACAGTTCAATTGGTGTATATTTTCCTGTGTACATTCTTAAAAGCAAATTAATAAAATTGTATTAAACACACATACATAGACACAATGAGATAACATTTTATATTCACCAAGAATGGTCATCATGTAAAAGTCAGATAATAACGAGTATTGATAAAGATGTGGGGAAATTAAAACACTCTTACTTGAAACAGAAACTATGGAAAGCAGTTTGCGATTTCCTCAAAAGCCACACACTCATCCTTGGATCTAGTGATTCTAATTCTAGGTGTTGGAAATGAAAACATCACCACACAAAAGTATGTATACATCTGTTCATTGCAGCATCACCACTTCGATGTCTACCCCTTAATGTATGGATAAACAAAATGTGGTCTAGCCTTATAATGGAATATTACTCAGCCATGAAAAAGAGTGAGGTGCTGATAGATGCCATGCCATGGATTAAACTTGAAGACATTATGCTAAGCGAAAGAAACCAGTCACTTAAAGGCTTGAAGGTAACAAGTAACCATCTAGCTCAGAATCAACGAAGCCCACATGGAGGAAGCACACCAGCCTGTGTGGTCATGAGGTGTGGTCATGAGATGGGATCAGGTATGAGGCCTCAAAAAACAAAAAATCAAGTCATTGTGAATGAGGGGGAGTGCAGATTAGAGACCCAAAGTCCATCTGTAGGCAACTGAACATCCTTACAAAAGGGTTGTGGGAAGGAGATGAGCTGTTCAAGATACAGTGTAGTAACGATGAAACATACATCTTTTCTCTAGTTCATAAATGCTTCCTCCCCACCAACCTCCATCACCATTATCATGATGCCAATTCTACCTTGTAAATCTGGCAAGACCAGAGGATGTACGCTGGTACAGATAGGAACTGGAAACATAGGGAATCCAGGACAGACGATCCCTTCAGGACCAGTACTGAGAATGGCAGTAATGGGAAGGTGGGGTAGAAAGGGAGAACCGATGACAAGGATCTCCATATAACCTTCTCCCTGGGAGATGGACAACAGAAAAGTGGGTGAAGGGAGACATTGGGTAGGGTAAGCTATGACAAAACTATAATTTATAAATTATCAAGAGTTTATGGGGGGGAGGGGGGAATGAGGAACTGACACAAAGGACTCAAGTAGGAAGCAAATGTTTTGAGAATGATGATGGCAACAAATGTACAAATGTGCTTGATACAATGTATGAATATCTGGATTGTGATGAGTTGTATGAGCTACCAATAAAATGATTTAAAAAAAAAAAAAGAAAAGAAAGAAGCCAGTCACAAAAGACCAGAATAGGTAGGCAAGCGATAGAAGGTATATTAGCAGTTCCTGAGGGCAGGGGGTGAAGGGAGGTGATGGACTGAGAGGTTTGTTTGTTTGTTTTTGAGATGTTGTTAGTGTTTTAACATTTAGTAATGGTTTGAGTTGCACAGTTCCCTGGATATATTGGAAGGCATTTTTTTTTCCCTCCGCATCACTGTCCTGGTGGGAGTAGGAAGCCCAGCCTTGCTCCTGGAGAGCTGCCCCTGGATTTGAACTGTCAACCGTATGGGCTGCAGTCCTGCACACAACCACTGCGCCACCAGGGCTCAGCTTAGGAAGGCATTTAATAATGCATTTTAATAGGTGAATTTTGTATGAATTATAGAAAATAAAGCTATAAAAAATCTAAACATTGCCATAGTTTATAACCTAGACATTTAGATTCAAGTTACAATATTTGTCAGATCATAAGACACACACACCCCCGCAAAGTGTGGAAGGGGAAACAAAGGTGCATCCTATAATCTGAAGGTGTGGTACCCCATGCGCCTGCTGACTGTCCGTTGCTGTTTGCATGCTGTGGATTGCTGTCTGTTGGAGTCTCAGTGTCAGTCAGGTCACATGATGGGCATAGCGCACGCCTCCCCTGCATGTGTATGACACTGACAGATGGACAGGATGAGAACATTGAGATGGGAGGCAGCTAGGGACGATACCAGGAAACATCCAGGCCTGGATTATGTGATGCAGTACAGTGTCCTGACAGGCAGGCAAAGAGCCCATCATGGTAGCAGAGAGACATGGAGTGTCTCCTGCCTTGCAAAGCCCTGCCTGTCAGGTGGGTTGGTGCCCTTTAATAGCAATAGCAAGCGGTTTGAGTTACCGTAAGTTACAATACTGATGCACGTGGTCATATGTCTCTCTTAACAACTAAGAGTTCTTTCACTACTATATTTTCCTCAGAAAAACACCATTTCTCTAATGGTACAAAATGTCAAAGATGTAAAGAGTGGCACAAAATTCCATTAAAACTGGAGGGAGTGAAATATGTAAACGAACATGGAAACAGTTCTTTGAGGAGAGACATTTGGGGCCACTTCCATCTGAAAAAATGAGGAGAGTGGAGAAAACAGGAGGATCAGCTGCAAAAACTTGATAAAATTAAGCACATTTTTCATGGGCATGCTGAAAAATGGTCACAGAGGTGGACATGGAAGAATGGATCATACATTGCTGGAATATGGGCTTCTCAGTTTCTACAAAAATGATCATCTATGAAGCCAAACACATTGCTGTAGAAAAAGACATTAAGAATTTTACTGTCATGGCTGAGCCCTGGTGGTGTAGTGGTTGTGCACGGGACTGTGGCCCACTGGGATGGAGGTTCAATTCCAGCTCCACAGGTGCAAAGGCTGGGCCTCTTACTCCCACCACCAGAGGGCAGTGATGCCTAAAAAAAAAAAAAAAGAATTTTACTGTCTCACCATCACAGTGTTACAGATTATTTTTATTTTTTGGGGGGGCATCACTGCCCTCTGGTGGGAGTAGGAGGCCCAGTCTTGCTCCTGGAGAGCTGTTGCTGGACTAAACCGCTAAACCCATGGGCCGCAGTCCAGCACTCAACCACAGCGCCACCGGGGCTCAGCCCAGTGCTACAGATTTATGAGGAGAAGAGGCCTTGCTATGCGCACCAAAACTAGAATTGCACAAAAAAGGCCACCAGAATATGAATTGAATAAATGATTGTGAGCTACAGAGCTTCGTAAATTCCGACATGAGTGATGATGAGTTTGTAGGGTTTCCAGAAAACCAGAAAAGTTCTTGAGCATCTAAGTCTTTCCTCCTTGTTGAACGAAAGTGATGATGGTTGTTAATGCCACTGTTGAGCTCACGCTGTTCAATATTACCAGTTTTTGTTTTATTTTAATAAATATTTTAGCATACTGGTACTATTTGGTTCACAATATATTTTTTTTCTTGTTTTCCTGCTCTGAAAACTGGGTGCATCTTTTGGTCCAAAAAAATACGGTACTGTGTTTTGGTGTTAAAAAGCAAAGTTTCTAAGATCAAACTGACCTGGGCCAAACTCAAGCTTGTGCATGGACATCTTTTAAGCTTTAAACTTGACAACTCAACTCACTATCTTAGCGTCAATTCCAACTCATAGCATGCCTGTGAGGACAGAGTGCAATGACCTCTGTGTGCCTCTGAGACCGGAACTCTTTATAGGAATGAAAGATGTCACTTTCTCCCAAGGAGGGGCAGGTGGTTTCCAACCCCTGACCTTGCTGTTAGCAGCCTCCTATGTCACCACCACCACCACCACCACCAGGGTTCCTGCTTTAAATTGAAGGTTAGCCGGGTCATCTGAACTCTTTCAATCTCACTTCCTATATTGTGGATTGAAAATAAAAATGCCAATCATTTAGTGTTATTGTTAGTTCCTGGTAGTTCATGTGTAGTCAGGGTTAAAAGAAAACGAAACAAACCAAACTCACTGCCTTGACTCATGGTGGCTGGAGAGGGCAGAGATGTGCCCCTGGGTGTCTCTGAAGCTGTCAATCTTTACGGGAGCAGAGAGCCTCATCTTTGTCTGGTGGAGCAGTTGGTGGCTTCCAACTGCCACTGGTGTCTTAAGAATTCCAAATTCACTGCCATCAAGTCAATGTGGACTGAGAACAATCCCGTAAGACAGGGCATCCCTGGCCCTGTTGTCAGCCTCGCCAGCCCCTCACAAATCATCCCAGGTCCAGCAGGCGCAATTGGATAGCAGTGATAAGAAAAGATTATCATAGTCATAGAGGATAAGATAGCGAGAAGAGAGATTGAAATGTGAGTCAGATATATGCTCATCTCAGCTCCTCTTGGTGATACAGGGCAGGAGAGAGAGAGAGAGAGAGAGAGAGAGAGAGAGAGAGAGAGAGAGAGAGAGAGATTTATTACTAACTCAGGCTTATATAGCCTTTAGGGCTGTAATTAGTCCCCTAATTACAGGTAAAGACATACGTCATGGGAAGGGGTTGCACCATAGGTAATACATAAGGTGACCAGACAGCCCACTTTTTAACAATTTAACCACGTCCTGTGGTGTTTTAAAATTAAAATAAAAATAGTACAATACTATTTTTGTGTTCCATGAAAATTTTTGTTGCTCCATATAGACCAAGTTTCTAATCAAGCACACCCCTACTCCCGGTCAATGGTGTCCCACTTAAAGCCTGGTCACTTTAGGGAGACAGTCTAGGTATACACACACTACAGGAAGAGGAGTGATTAAGGATATACATGTGACAAGATGGACGGATCCTAGATTCATGGTGGCCTAACCTTGTTAGTTGTAGAGCTGGAGACTTTATTTAGCCTAAGCAGATGAGGCTTTCTGTTCCCGTAAAGATGGACTGTCCTTAGCAGCAGGGAGGTGAGCCCCACCTATTGTGGGAGAAACATGGTGCCTGCTCGCTCTGGATGGCTGGACTCTTCAGGAAGATAACTTGACAATCATTTACCATTAGCTGCAATCAATGTTCTAGGTCTCACATATTTGGGAAGAAGACTTTTTGTGTGGTTTTCTAAGACTGTAAGGGGAGTAGAAAAGCTCTTTCTGATAGAGGTCCATGTATATATATTTATATGTTAAGTCTTTTTAAGAGGGGGTGCATCACTGCCCTCTGGTTGGAGTAGGAGGTTCAGTCTTGCTCCTGGAGAGCTGCTGTTGGATTTGAACTGCCAACCCAGTGGGCTGCAGTCCTGCACACAACCACTATGCCACTGGGGCTCAGCCTATGTTAAGTCTTAAGATAGCAGATGGACTTTGGGCCTCTACCCAAGGCTTCCGTTAATACAAAAACTCCTTGTTCTGATAACCTGGCACTCTTTGATACTCATCTTCCCAACATGATCACTGAAGACAAAATGGGTGCATAAGCAAATGTGGTGAAGAAAGCTGATGGTGCCTGGCTATCAAAGGATAGAATCTCTGGGGTCTTTAAGGCTTGAAGTCAAGCAAGTGGCCATCTAGCAGGGAAACTAATAAGCCCACATGGAAGAAGCACATCAGCCTCTATGATCATGATGTGTTGATGGGATCAGGAAACAGGTATCAAAAGATTCAAAACAAATAACTATATGGATTCAAAAGAGGGGAGTTGGAGTGGGGGCCCAAAGCCCATCTGTAGATAATTGGATATCTCCCTACAGAAGTGGTATACACTGACACATCACCCATCCTGCCTTTAGTTCCTGAATACTTCCTCTCCTCCCCCTACTACCATGACCCAATTCTAACATCAATCTGGCTAGACCAGAGAACACACATAGGTACAGATAAGTGCATGCCACACAGGGAATTCAAGAAAAATCAACCCCTCAGGAACAGTAATGGGAGTAGCTTTATTATTAGGGTAGGGGGATGGTCTGGGAGGGAGAAGGGTGAGAAAAGAAGAACCCATCAGAGATTAGCTACCCCAAGGCATGAATAATAGAAATGTGGGTGAAGGGAGACAAAGGACAGTGTAAGTTATGAAATAACAACAATATATAATTGAGTAGGGATACAGGAAAGTAGGTGGGTGGGGAATGGCGGGGGGTGGGGTGGGAAGAGGAGCTTACATCAAGGGCTGAAGCAGAAAATGTTTTGGAAATGATGACGGCTACATGTATACAAATATTCTTGATATGATTGATGTATGGAATATTGTAAGAGCTGTAGGAGCCCCCAATAAAATGATGTGAGAGAAAAAAGAAAGGAAAGTCCTTTTTGTCTCGTGAGGAGCTCCTGGTAGTTTTGAACTACTGACATCGAGGATGGATACCCACCCTGTAAGCACTAAGAGCCAGCTACTAGTCAGGGTAAAACAAATGGCTGACTTCCTCTCAGTGGGGTTATCTAAAACAGATACCTGTTATCTGTGAGCAGGGGAGGAAGATGGGAAAGTTGACTTCCATAAAGATTGCAGCCTTGGAGAGCTTAGGGCCATCCTGCTGTCAGAATCCACTCAGAGGCCTCAAATTTGTTTATCTGTGAGCTGGTGGGCAGTGGAGACAACTTCCGGAACTTTATTTCAGCAATTATCTACTGAGTGAGAACCGCTTAGTGGGTGCTGGGGCTTTAAATAATACCCAGCTCCTTCCACCTCCCAAGACTTTCGATTGACCCTTTCACAGAGGTTGCCTAAGACCATCGGAAAACACATATTTCTGAAAGTCTTAGGAACTGAGACACTGTTCCTCTCTCCATCTCGAGGTAGGTGCACCAACATGCACATATGCCCACTATAAGTACCCAGCATGAAGACTGTTTCCCACGCTACATCACGCTTCAAGATATAGTTTCCTTTATTTGTCATTAGAAATGTATTTCACGATATATAGTTAGATGTTTTTTAACATTATACTTAATTACATAACGTTTATGTGATGAATTACTAAGCTTCCATTGTGTTCAATTTATAGCAATGAAAACACATCCTGCATATCAGATATTTACATGATGATTCCTAACAGTAGCAAAATGATCATTATGAAGTAGCAACGACAATCGTTTTTATGGTTGGGGGGGTGGTGGTCACCACCACATGAGGGACTGTATGAAAGGGTCTTGGCCTGAGGCAGGTGGTGAACCCCTGGTTTAGAGGCTGGGTGAGTAGCGTGGGAGCAGAGGGTGCACTGCCCAGGACAGATGAATATTCATTGGGTTTTGTTCTTTGATATTTTTGCTCAGAGGAGGTACCCCTACAGACTTTCCGTCCAAATGCCCACATCAAACCCACTGCCGTCCAGGTGATCCGGAGTCAGAGTAATTCTACCAAACTGTCCAGGGCCAAGTCCTCGGGGAGCATGTATCACATTGTTCTCCCATGCAGGGCGTTGGGACCCGGGAGTCAGAGCCGTAGCCCTGGTGCTGAGGGCTTTGAAGCACTGTGCCAGTTGGCATTCATAGGCTTTTAAAATATGGGTTGCCCAAAGCACACAGGAGCAAGGGGAGCGGTTGGTAAAGGGAGCTCCTGACACCCCACTGAGCCTGGAAGAATGAGAAAGGCAAGAAGGGTTTTCCCTGGCTGCTGGAGCACTGCTCCCAAATTTGACTCTGCAGAGTCAAGTCCTTCACAAGCCTGTGTTGCTACCTCCCCCCTGGTGGGAACCCCTGTCAGTTCTGGTGGGTGTTGTCTCTCATCCGGTTAGGGTTCATTCTCCATGCAGCACCCAGAGGGATCTCTTACAGGAAGGTTATGCTTCTTCTCCATTCAGAATGCTCCTCTGGATCTCCCTGCGGGGGTGCCCCCATTCCCTTGGAACCAAAGGCCTCCCAAAGCCATCTGTGACCTGTTTTCTCCCAATTTCCCCTTCCCTCTCTGTCTTCCCTTTCTGCTCTGCTCCCTCCACCTCCTTTGGACCGCGGTGGAGTTTATTTGGCCAAGGTGGTGACTTTTTATTTATTTCCTCGTTCTGCTTTGCTTTTGCCTGCGTGATATCAGAAGGCCATAAAGCCAGCCAGCAGGTGTTATGCTTCCTTGCTTGCTTTACAAGCGTTGACATACCTGGAGGCCCTTGGCTGGCCTGGGCGGGTGCCCCACACTGCAGGAGGTAAACGTGGAGCCCCTGCAGGTTTTCAGTGGGACAGATCTGCCTGGAGATAGTTCTCGTTTCCAGCATGGAGAATGGATTGAAGGGGGAATGTCACTGGAAGCGAAGTCTGGGCGAAAGATAAGAGCGGCGGTTTTGACAAGAGTCCACAGAGGGGCCGGTAGTAAGGTTTGGCTTGCTGGTGAGAGTGAGATTACAGAATCCAGAAACTATCAAGGTCCCTAGGACTTGACTGAAGGAGCCCTGGTGGCACACTG
This sequence comes from Nesogale talazaci, assembly GCA_004026705.1. Classification (NCBI taxonomy): domain Eukaryota; kingdom Metazoa; phylum Chordata; class Mammalia; order Afrosoricida; family Tenrecidae; genus Nesogale; species Nesogale talazaci. The sequence continues at coordinate 6,660 of PVJH01032282.1, read as the reverse complement.
GTGAAGTGCTCAGCTGTGCAAAGAGAAGGTCGGCGGTTCCCATTTTCCACACTTAGTGGCTCAGGGGGAAGAAAGGCCTGGGGATCTGTTTCTGAAAAGATGACAGCCCAGAAAACCCAAAGCGACATTAGTACACTTCTACACTGTACCGGCCTAGGATTTGCGATCAGTGGGACTCCATTCAATGACACAGTGGCCAACAGCAAACAAAGGCACAGCGCTGGACCGAACAGGAGTTTGGGGATGACTCCAGGTTTCTGGCTTGAGTTACAGGGTGGCTTCAGGGACCGTTTTCTGAAGGTGGGTTTCTTACAGGAACACAACAGTTCCCTTGGAGAAAATTTGAGATGGACACCTCCAAGACCACCTGGCTAGGTTCAGGCGGCCACTGGATTTTGGGTTAGGAATGGTGGGATTGGAGAAGCATATCGAAAGTTTGATGGACAGCCAGAAGAACAAACCAATCGGTCTCAGAACCACCTGAAAACTCCTGAGAAGCCAGGCTGGCGAGCTTCAGCTTCAAGTACTGTGCACATGTGGTCAGGAGAGACCAGGCCCTAGAGAAGCCCGTCGTGGGTGGTCAAGGGGAGGGGCAGTGGAAATCGGAGAGCCCTCCAGAAGATGGGGCTGCCCAGCTGGGCTGAAACCCAGGGGTAATTGTGAGGAGGGGTGGTGTTTTCTTCTGCTGTGGAAATTGGCTTTGGGCTAGAACCAACCTGATGGCACCTTTACAACAACAGGCTGGGGGAGAGGTCCGAGTTGGGGATTCAATGGCCCACCACTTTCCTAACAAATGTGATCTCCCCCCTTGATATTAAAAAAAATATTTCTCTCCCTTTCAGACTCAAACCTTTCCATCAGAACTTCTTCCTGTGCACCCATGTCGTGTCTTCAACCGTCTCCAGGGGGAATTTTCAAAGGAAAATCACTCTCTGAAAGAGGCTGCAGCAGCCCTAAGCCCTAAGCGGTTGGAGCAGAGCCGGGACATTTGGTCCCTCAAGCATACCTCTCTACTGCACTCAAAAATTCGCAGGGGACTAGGCTGTACCACAAAGGTTGCTACTGAGGGCTGAGCCCCCCCCCGTGGCGTCGTGGTTGTGCGCGGGACTGCGGCCCACTGGGACGGAGGTTCAATTCCAGCATTGGGGCTGGGCCTCCTACCCCCACCACGAGAGCAGTGATGCCAAAAAAAAAAAGAAAAAAAAAAGGTTGCCACTGAAACGATCAAAGAGTACACTGTAGCGGCCTCTTATAGTAATCACAGGGGGCAACCGTGGGCGGGCGTTATCTGTGTCCAAATGCACCGCTTTAACTCGGCTGCGGTTCCCGTCCAGTGTCCTCCCAGGTGCAGGCGCGATCGGTCGCGCAGACAAACCCCCGCACGCAGCAGGCCGGACGGAGCCGGGGTCGCGGCGGCCACGCGCCCCTCGGCCTCGCCAGGGGCCCGCCCGCGGTCTGGGCACGCGCCCCGCCGGCTCTGCGGAGCCCCGGCCCGGGCGCTCGCCGCGTCCCCGCCCCGGCCCGGGCCCGAGCGCACGTCAGCGCTCGTTGGGCGCCCGCATTGTCCCGGCTCCATAGCAACCCGGGCGCGGCGGGGGCTCGCCCGGCGGGGGCTGGGCGCTGCCGCGAGGCCCGCGCGCGCCCGTCCGAGTCCGCTCCCGAGAGCCGGCCAGGCGCGGGCCCCGGCATGGGGCCGTGACGGCGGCGAGGGCAGCGGCGGCGCCATGCGCGGGAAGCGGCTCACCGCCGGTAGGTCCCGGGCCGGCCGGGGTCGGGGCCGCCCCCGCCATCCCCGAGGAGCCGGGGTCGCCCGGTGGCCCCATCCCTCCCTCGGGTGCGCCCGCTCCGGGTGGGTCCCCGTGCGACTTTATCCTGCACCCCGCTCCCCGTCGGGGCTGGGCTCGCGGAGGCCTCCATCTGTTAAGGTTAACTCCTGGGTCACAGTGAATTAGTGACCCCACTGGATCCCACAGCCTTTTCCTCCCCACTTCCATCTTGAATTCCAACTTAAAATTCAATCCATGTGCAGAACCTGAACGGAGGGCCAAAAATGTGCTCTGCTTGCCCGTGAAGAAAGCGGAGCTAGGTGCTGTCTCAAATTATTTCATTTACTTGAAAAAGGAAATCAGATTTGAGTGAGATAATGTAATATTTTATTTTGTTTCAGAGCCACCAACTATTACAGAAGAAGGATTTGTAAGTATAATTTATACGGGCTACTTAGTCCCTTCCTTGGCTTTTAAAGAAATAGCGTGTATTTGGTTACAGAAGAAAGCTGTGTGTTTTCTTACCTCCTTTTTGCCAAGTGAGTGTTAGTAGAAGTTTTGGTTTAGTAATGATAGTGAGGACGGAGTACAAAGCCTTTTAAAATTCCTTAACAGATACTTTCAAAAGAAGGGACCGACTCACTTATATGGTGAATTATTAGTGTCTCCCCCCCCCCACCACACAGAAACACCCTCATTTAATTCCTCAATAACTCTGTGAGAGGTAGGATTTTATCTGCGGTTTTGTTGTGATGTGGTTGTGCAGCCCCTGGTTGCAGTAAACATTAGAAGCTGCCCTTGGTGAATCAGGAGAGGTCAATTTGTAATGCCATTTATAATGTACTCCATGTTGGTCTTAGTTCAGACACATTGAGAAATAGAGTATTAATAAGTGTTTTATCAAGGACATTATATACACACCCACATTTAATTGAGTACTGTAAAAGTGTGTGTGTGTGTGTGTGTGTGTGTGTGTGTGTGTGAGAGAGAGAGAGAGAGAGAGAGAGAGAGAGAGAGAGAGAGATGAGTGCAAGCCCTGGGTATGGGCTATGAATTGTACAAGGTTAGCAGTTTGAGCCCACCACCTGTTCTGTGGGAGAACGAGGAGGCTATCTGTTCCTGTGAAGATTTAAAGTCTCAGAAACCCAGAGGGACAGCAATTCTTTACTGTCTGACAGGTTCACATGAGCCAGAACCGTCTCCATGCCAGTGAGTTTGAAGTTGGATCTTTAGGAAGGACTCTCTTGTAAATTCTGATTGTGCATTTATAGAACTTGACCAAGGTTAGGCAGATAAGAATTACCTACCTCCCAAACAAAAAATGAGTTCCCCCACCCCCAATAACCAACCCCCAAACTTACGGTCATCAAGTTGATGTAACTCATAGCTGATGCTACACAGGGTTTTCAAACCCAAATTTAAAGTCTCCGAACTCACTGCCGTCAAATCAAGTCTGACTTTCAGTGGCTCCATAGGACAGGCTACAACTGCTCCTGTGGTTTCCAAGACTGTAACTCTTTAGGGAAGCAGAGAGCCTCGTCATTTTTCTTGGAACCACCTGGCAGTTTCGAACAACTAACCTTGTGGTTAGATAGCCCCAAGACTTAACCCACGAGGCCGCTAGGCTCTTGGCACCACTATTGAGTTGATTCTGACGTTCATAGCTAAGTCCAAGCTCACTGCATAGAGTCGATTTCAACGCATGGCAACCTTATATAGTGCTTCCAAGACTTTTATCTTTCTCCCAAGGGTGGATTGAGGAGTTTGAACCTCGGACCTTAGCAGTTCATTGATGACCAGACAGCACTACTACTACCTCTTACAGTTAACAAGTCACCCACACTCACTCAGGGACCCTGCAGGACAGGATAGAATAGAACTGAGTATTGCCTCTGTCGGTTTCCATGGTAGTAAATCTGTCTCTGGGAGCGGACAGCCTCCTCTTTCGGACCTTGCCGTGGCACCTCAATGTGTCAGCCACTCTTCAGCAAGGGCTCTTTGGACAAGAGGTGGCAGAGCTTAATTTCTTCTGTTTTGAGCTCCACCGACTTCTCCATCGTATTTGCTTATGTCCTCCAGCACGTACTCCTCTTCTTGGCCAGCCATCTTATTTGCTCTTGACTTTTCACTCAACAAACACGCATGCCTTATACGGCGTTAAATGGGGAAGTACCAAGCTCAGTCTGGGGAGGGCGGTGAGAGAAGATAGGGCCCCCATAAGCTGCATCTGTATCTTCTAGCAGCTTCTGCTCTCACCCTGCCAGATCACTGGCTTTCAGAAAGGCAAAGACATAGGCACTTGGAGCATGTCAGAAACTCTGTCCGTATTCTGACAGCTTGGGTAGAACTAGGTAGAACTGTATTTAGTGTTACACGGTAGCTAGGGCTGTGAACCGGTTTGAACCAATTCATTCATGGCTACCAGTGAAACTGGGAAGGAGTGACCTTCAAAACATTTGGTGATCCAGAGTGCTAACTGGAACAAGACAAGCTAGAGGTCACAGGTCTGGAATGGGAGGCTTGGGAAGCAGGGCAGTAGCCCTTTGAGGATTCTGACGCCTGGCATCGCATTCTTGGTGGGCGGCCGCCATCTGTGAGCAGGGCCTCATTGTTTTGGAGCCAGTGGTCCAGAGATTTGATCGCCGTGCTCTGCGCACGCTGTTCTCGCGTCCTGTGGGGGACATTCAGTTTCTCGCACGACTTTGACCCTTCACTTCACCCCTTCCAGTCAGTCCTGCTACAACCATATTTTGAAAACTCAGGTCTGTTTCGTTGTCTCTTTGTCCAGCCTGAACTGGGGGTTACGTGTTGGGCTGCTAACTGCGAGGTCAGCAGTTCAAAACCACCAGCTGCTCTGGGGGGAGAACGATGAAGATTTCTACTCCCAGAAAGATGTAGACTCTGGGAAACCCACAGGGGGCAGTGCTACTCTGCCCTCTGGGGTTGCTATGAATGGGAATCAGTTTCGTGGTGGCCAGTTAAGTTTGTTTGTCTCGATCCACTGCCATCGAGTTGGGTCTGAAACAGAGCACCTGATGTCAGGTTTCTGAGACTATGAATCTCTACAAGAGCAGAGAGCCTCGTGTTTCTCTTTGAGTGGCTACTCGGTTGAAGCGCTGACCTTTCAGCCGCTTAATTTACCCTACAATGGGCTGTTGCTCAAAAGATTTGCAGTCTGGGAAATTGCTATACGATGACTCATTGACAGTGGTTTGGGCTTTTTTCTTTTTGAAAGTCTCTGAACTTTCCTCTTTTTTTTTTTCCTTCTGAAGCTTCAGCTACCTATACTTCACAAGGCTTCAAGATCTTTCTATCCAGGCTAGACCTCTTGGTTATTAAACTCGTTCATCATTTGGAGGTCTGGGGTCAGCTCGTTGTCCAGATGGAACTCCCTCTTTGTCCCCACCTCTCCCCTTCTGTATGTCCTGTTCCTTGTCTTATTTTGTTTACGGGTGACACGGGCCACCCATTCATCTCAGCCAGAGCCTGCCTTCTAGGACTTCGAACCAGCTTGGTCCTGACCCGTGACCGGAGCAGACCTGAATGAACAGAATTTGGGTGGTCGAGAACCCTAACTGGCACAGGAATGAGAGACTTGGAGAGGAGTCACGAGTCCTTCCAGGAGCCTGACGTGTGCCCCTGAGTTGCTTACCAAGGCTGGGGGGATGGATTGACACACATTCGAAGGGGATGCCGCCATCCTTGAGCCAGCCGACGCTCGTTTGGACTCAGCCAGACGAGAGGTCTGTGCATATTGGTCTTGGTTTTTCAGAAGGAGATCCGGTTCCGAGCAGGGCTTTGAGCGCTAACTTTCCTCCTCCTGGCTAGGATTTCAGCTCGCTCACATGAAACGCATTCAGCCCCGTTCTGCTCTTGCTGCCTGGGCCATGACTAGTCTGGCTGAACCGAGGCGAGGCCCTGCCTCCTTCCCTTTCTTCACCCTCCACCTGTAATCATTTACCAATTTCCTCGCACAGCCAGAGCTTTTCCTCCATCCGCGCGGCTACTGTCTTATTTCAAGCCCTCCTCTTTGGGCCTGGACTTTGGCTGTCGTCCTAACTGATATCACTGCCTCCAATAGTCTCTCTGCCAACTCCAATTTATCTCTGCCTAAAGCCTGAAACGCAAACTTCTGTGCTTCCACTGTACCGAATTACTTGCTCCGGCTTTGTTCTGTCTACCGCTCAGGGGTCCCCTTTTCCCATCATTCTGACCCAGGCTATCAGACCGCTCTGATCCTTTCCTTCAAAAGTTACCACGTTGGTCCTAGGCCACGTGACTCATCCACGCCGAGCTTTTAATAGCTACTAGTCATTGAATGCAGACTACGTGCTGATCTTTAACTTCAAAACCATGCTACCAGGTGGGTATTATTACCCACGTCTCACAGATGAGGCCATGAACATTCACGGGCAGAGGGTGGGGTGGGGTGAGGGGTGTTTAACGAACTTGGACTGAGGCCACACGTCCAGTTCCTGCCAGAGGCAGCCTGTCAAATACCCCCGTACTGGCATTCAAAACCTTTTCTGTAACGTTTCTGTCTTCTTTGACCTTCCTTCCCAATGCTTGGCTATGCAATAGAAGCAGCACTCGTGGCTCTTGGCTCGTAAAGTACTTCCACATGCCTCTGCTCCCACCAAGTGCCCCCCCACCCCCACCACCGCCTACTTGCCTTTGCTGGTGAGTTTTGCTGCCGTTGCCCTTCCTCATCTGTTTTGCAATCTGACACATTCTTGAAGGCCCAGCTCATCTCCTCCATGAAGTCTTTCCAACCGAAAGCATCCGGCCTTTGAGCTCCGCGCAGCACTCCGTCAAGACCAATTTGTGACCGAGGCATCAAGTTCAGTGGCTCATCGAAGACTGTGTGGAGATTAGAACCCTTCCTAGGCCTTGT
>PVJH01032281.1:0-22911 GCA_004026705.1 Nesogale talazaci | reverse complement strand
ACCTAATTTCATTTGCACAAAAATACTATAAAACTAGTGAGTCCCCATTTCCTCACCTGTAAAACAATGATTGGTTCCGTGAATGATCATCAAATTGTCCCCCACCCCCATTTTATTTTTGGTCCATTTTTGCATTTGTTTACAAGGTATGTCTCCTACCTGTTCTGTCTGTTCTCTGTCCTGTTCTCTGTTAACTGGTGCATTTAACTCATCTACATTGAGTGCAATTATTGATAAGTATGAATTTGTTGCTTTTTGCGGAATGCTATTTTGTGATGCTGTGGGTCTCTGCTCCACATAATTTTCTGTGGTAGGTTCATTTTGTTTGAGAATTTTCTTGTCATTTTCTTCTATACTGTTGTTTTAGTGTTTACTAAATCTTTACAATTTTCATTTTTTAATTTAGATGAAGCTGATTGGCTTTCTTTGAGGTACGCTTTAATTTTTTAAATCCTTCCCAAGCTTAATAGTCTGATTTATTTTGTTTTTTTGTTTTGAGGGCATCACTGCCCTCTGGTGGGAGTAAGAGGCCCAGCCTTGCTCCTGGAGAGCTGCTGCTGTATTTGAACCACCAACCCAGTGGACCGCAGCCCTGTACACAGTCACTGCGCCCCCTGGGCTCAGCCCCCAGTCTGATTTATTTTGAAATCTACTTCACTTCCTCTCCACTTGAAAATTCTGTAAGGGGCTGAGCCCCGGTGGCGTAGTGGTTGTGCGTGGGACTGCGGCCCACTGGGACGGAGGATCAATTCCAGCAGTGGGGCTGGGTCTCCTACTCCCACCAGCAGAAAGCAGTGATGCCCCTCTCCCCCCCAAAAAAAGAAAGTTCTGTAACTATGGTATTTATTCTTTTCATTTTATAGTAACCTTCATTTGCATATTTATCTACTTGGTTCCCTATTTCAGTCTTGTAGATTTAACATACCTTAAATACCTATGCATCTGGAGTGCCTTCTGAATGATGTTATATGTTCATCTCACATTGTTGCTTCTGTCTGAAGAGCTCCTTTTGTTATTTCTTGTAAGATTCATCTGACTTTTATAAATTCCTTCTATTTCTGTTTACCTAGAAATGCCCTAATTTCTGTTGTTTAAACCACTTCATATTGTTTCAACATGTGAATTGAAGTGGTGTTTTGTTTCTGAGACACTATGCTATTGTTGTATTTGTATTTAATTCATAATTATATGTTGATATAGTCTAGCTTTTGCCACCTTATCTCCTAGTGGGTGTGGTAGAGTACGTGTGTGTGTGTGTGTGTGTGTAGTTGTTTGCTGCTCATGTAGGACAATTAAGAGATGGTTTGTCTGGTGTAAGGACTATCTACCAATAACAAGGAAGTATAGAGGCAAGGTAGTGACGACTCTCGGCCAGTGGGCAGAGCTGCAGATGTGGCATGGCCATGGGTTTAGGTTGCTGTCTCCCACTTGGTGGACAAAGAAAGAGAGAAAACAAAGAAACAAATAACAGTAAAACCAGAAAAGGAAAAAGACAATGGAAGGAAACAAACAAAAGGAAGAAAAAAAGAATTTAATAACTAAAAGGAAAAATAAAAACAAGGGAAGAGAAAAGCAAAATTGGGGGGCGGGGAGACTAGAACTAAAGAAAAAAATAACTAATAAAAATACATTTAAAAAGAGAAGTGAAAGAAAAAAAACAGAGAAGGAAAGAAAAATTAAAGGCGTTGGAGGGGGTTTAACAAAGATGAAAGACCTACAGAGGAGAAATTTGGCAGGAGGCAGGGGATGTGGGTAGCATAAGAAGTGGCAAGTAGGTGTCAACCTTCAGTAGGTATGACCTTCTAAAACACAAGGAAGATGCCAGCCAACCCTTTTCACTTACACAGGACACCAATTCCACACTTTGGGCCACAACAAAAAGCAGGGTCACATGAACACAAGGATGAACTTTATTTAATAACTTTTATTGATCAACAAGAGTACAGGAATCTGATTCTGCACTAGATACTATATTGTATGGAGATGTTACCAGATTTCATTGCTAGAGGTAAGCTTCTGCGACTAAGATGAAAAGAGTAGAACCCACCACTGTTTTATTTTTATTATTGAATCCAGAAATGTATCTTTCCCTAAGATGTGCCCAATTGGAAGTGGGTCTTGAAGGGAAGGGCCACTGGAAGAGCAGCCAAAGCACTGGAGATGGAGCATGCCCACGGAAGCCAGCAGGAGGTTTCCCACCACACCTGTGACTCTGTGGAGGCCCCTGTGGAGAGATGCCTCCGGAAGTACAGTGTGGCTTGCTTCACTGTGGTCAACGGATCTTGTCCTGTTCCTCCAACTCTCTGGGACTGGGAGGCCCAGGCAGATGCTGGAGTTATTAAGTGCCCATCCAGTTCCCCTTTGGGGGCATGCTGGCTTCAGGCATGATTCACATTAGTGTTTATAAGTGGTGTCATTTCCATTTCCCTGGAAATCAAATATCCTCAAGCTAATTATGCATTTAATTCCTAGCGGAAGAAAAAAAAATTGAGATGCCAAGATGCTGAATTGTAGCAGCCATCTAGGTCTGGGTGGACTTACCCTACTGGGTTTCCAGACTATAACTCTCAATGGGAGGCACTATACCACCAGAGCCTCTAATACGAAGATATCCCCTACTATTTCACCTCACGGTTCATGTCATAGAACCAGGGTGGTCTTTATTACTGTAGGAATTAATTGTCAAACAAAATATTTCATTTTTCTGCCTTGGATAATCAGTCTTGGTTTTATACAGTTTAAAGCACTGAGTATGATGTCTTACCAATAATTTATGTTCCATAATGTGAAAAATGGATGGATAAATGGTTCGTGTACCCACCATGCACTGGCAACTTCCACCAATTATAGTTAATAAAATTGAGCATGAGAAAAGAATTATTTTCCCAGCTAAAGAAACAGGCAATGATAAGCTTTCCAGTGTTCCCTAACAAGTTTTTACATTAGAACGGGCTTCAGAGTTACTCATGAGAAGGTAAGCTAACATGTCTTAACTTCTTTTTAATCCTATATAACTTTTTATAAGAGCTGAAACCAGGGCTGAGCCCCGGTGGCATAGTGGTTGTGCGCGGGACTGCGGCCCACTGGGACGGAGGTTCAATTCCAGCAGTGGGGCTGGGCCTCCTACTCCCACCGCCGGAGAGCAGTGATGCCCCCCCAAAAAAAAGCAAAAATAAAAAAAAAAAAAAACCCAAGAGCTGAAACCTAAGACTGAAAACTTTCTAAGAAACACTGCCCTGGTTATAGGGAACAAAGAGTCCGAGAATCCCCACTGCAACAGTTTAAAGCTCCCTGAGAGATGGATCCACCTCAGCACAGGTGGGTCTTGAAAAGAGCTCCAAAAAAGAGGGTAGAAAGGGGTCAGCAGGGAGTCTTCCAGGCCACCTAGACAGGCCAGGACCCTGACCCCACATTCAGTCCAGCTTTGGAGCACAGTCTCCTTCCTGGGAACACAGGAGCTGCAGACCCTGCCAGGCAGGCACGGCCATACCTGTGCTGGGCTGAGACCTACAGTTGAGACCTAAAACATCAACAACAGCAATCTAAATCCTCAGCTTTGCCAGGCCTTCCCCTTTCTAGCTAGAAGAACAGTTCTCAACCTGTGGGTTATGACCCCCTTGGGGGTTGCCTGATCCATACAGTAGCAAAATGATGGTTATGAAAGATGGTTATGAAGCAGCAATGAAAATAATTTTATGGTTGGGGGTCACCACAACATGAGGAACTATATGAAAGGGTCGTGGCATTAGGAAGGTTGAGAACCGCTGATCTAGCCATCTATCCTTTTCGTAGGACTTGGAGGAAGGTTGGTAAAAAGAGTAAACTGGCTGGTGGTTGGCCATGACCAAGCTAGTATTAAAGCGGCCTCCCGTCCAAGGAAGTACAAGCAGGACCTTTATAATGCCTTGGGAACTGGGCTTCCAATCGCTTCATCCAGGCTAAACCCTCCAGTGACCCTTAGAGATTCTGTTACCATGTAGATTCTGAGTCAGTATATCCAGAGTAGGAATGTAGATTATCAGCTGGGAGTCTACCTGAAATGAACTTTTTGAAGCCCTGCATGGAAACACCCTCCAGGATTCTGGAAGACAAAACAGGCGAAGGCCTCCAGGGACTATTGATAAGTGCGAGAACATCCGAGAGAAACAAGTTAGAATCCTCTTCCGACGCCAGCTGGACAGGGCGAAGTGGCAGAGCAGTCCCCTCCTGGCCGCCAGTCTGCTTCCTGCAGCTCAGTTATAGGAAAGGTAATCAATGAGCCGGGGAGGGATATTTAACTTGGCGATTTTCTCCAGTCCTCTGACACCAGTGGCCTTCCTCAAGCTCACTCTACAAAGCTGTGACAGGGTCAGAGGTGTCTCTGGGGGGGAGAAAGAACAAGGAAGTATATGAGAGTGGCTTACAGAAATGGCATAATATATCCGTACACATAATATGCACAAAGGACCAGGGCAGTGATGCCACACACACACACACAAATATGCCCAAAGGTGGTGGTGCAAAGACCTCCCTGCCTGGTGGGGGGTGGAAGTTCCCTGCAACCTCATCTAGACGGTGCCTAGAAAGGGACACTCAGCGACCCCCATGAAGGAAGATCAGGAAAGAGGATTCGGTAGAGGTCCACTAGGATCTAATTTTTTTTGTAAAAGCCGGAGTGATTTAATTTGGTACACAGACGTGGCAGTAAAGAGTTAAGGGTTCACTCATAAACTTGCAGGCACATGAGGCAGAGGAGGAGGGTCAGTGTCTGGGCAGCTGCTAGCCTCCGGCTGCCCCTGGCCACAGGCCCGCTCTCGTTACTGTATGAGCGGCAGTCTGAAGGGCGCCTTGTACGAGCAGGTACTTCCGCACAAACAGCTCCAGCAGACACAGGGGTCAAGGCACCAGGGACTTTGGAATGAACGGCAAAGCTCTGAGCTGGAGCTCAAGGGGGGATAGCAAAGCTAGGGCCCACAAGGAGAGCTTGTCCAGAGGTCCCTGGTAGCCCAGGGGGTGGGCAATGCTCTCAAAGAGAAGGCTGGCCTCACTTTCGTAGAACTCGAAGCACTTGGCTGGCGCGCTGCTGCTCCACGTGTAGTCGGAAGGCTTCTTCCCTCGGTTGTCTCGGGCGTAGATGTTCCCTCCAAACTCGATGAGCATCTCGATGAGGTCCACGTTCTTCACCTTGGCCGCGTGATGGAGGGCTGTCTCGTGAAGTTTGGCTGCATTCACATTGGCCCCTGGAACCAGAGATGGGAACAAGAACCACCCAGGAGAGGGCTTTAGGCCAAGAAAAATGCCGGCGGGCTTCACACCTCAGCACTGCTTATAGCCTTCATCTTTAGCAAAAAGTCACAACAGACCCTACTGCAGCTTTTCAACACCTGTACGTACACAGAAGATACTTTTCTTTTTTAAGTAGAAAGTTAAAGGCAGGAGTGATTCCTCCCCCCCAAAAAAATAAAGGCAGGTAGTAGTAGTAACTAATAACAAACTATTCCTTGAAGTAGACCTTGAAGAGTAGAGAAACAAATCAAAAAACTTCCGCAGGAGTTAGGCCTCCACTTTAAGGCCTCCCGTTGTTGCCCTAAAGTCCTCAGGTCTCTGCAGGCTCAGCCCCATAGCTCTCTGCCTGCCCTGCCCTGCTCTGAGCAAGGGGGGCAAGAGAGGGGGGAGCACTGATGCGGGTGAAGAAGGAGTATTCTTTAAAGATAAAAAGTTCTTTTGGAGGACTGAGCCCTGGTGGCATCAGTACTTGAGTGCAGGACTGCGGCCCACAGGCTTGGTGGTTCAAATCCTGTGGTGGTTCTCAGGAGCAGCACTGGGTAGCACCCATGACCACCAGAAGCAGTGATGCGCCAACCCCCCCCCCCAAAAAAAAAAGTTATTTTGGAAAAGAGAAAACAAAGGGAACAGGTCATACTTCTCAAAACATCATAGAGTTCATCTAAGAGAGTAAGGGTATTGTTAACTGTGGATTGTGTCCCTTCCAGATCTTTCTCAGAACCACAGAACAATTAGTTGCTACAATTCAACCTTTTTAAAAATGAAGGAGGAAACGAAGATTCTGTTTTTGTTTGTTTGTCCAATCGTATTTGTTAATTGGCTGTTGTTGAGGGTGCAGGCAGCAAGACATACCCAATTCAACCCTTTCTCTGTGGACCATTCAGTGATGGGCGGTATTTTTTGAGTGATGCAACCATTCTCTCCCTCCTTCTTGGAGTGGCTCCTCCCCCTCCCCCATTAAGTTACTGTCTGGTCTTTGTTGCTGTGGTCAATTTGAACCCATCAAAATGCAGTGATGCTGGAATATGAGAGTTTGGCCTTGTTTTTCTGAGTCAACATCATCAGATTGGCCAGTAGCATGCCCACCCCACCCACCACACTCACTAATTAATCTAGTGAGTCGGGTTACTAGGCCAGCCAATCCCATGGCTCAGGAAATATTTGAAAAGATTTCTGAATTAAAGTTATACTGCTAATCTCCTAAGAGAAAATAAGAATTAGAGTCATAACAGAGTTCACTGTGTGTGATTCTAACTCTAACAAATGCTCTAGCCTGGTGATGAAATGGATGAAAAGTATCTTCTATTTCCCACAGCCAAGACTCAGAAGTCAGACCAGAAAAAAAAAGACTCCTTCAGTTATGAAATCTAGAATACCTGCTTATCTAACTTGACAGGAATATTTTACAAGAAAATTACATTTAAAAGTCATAAATTACATAATAATCTGTCCCCCTGTCTAACCATAGTCTCACATCATGGATTTTCTTCCAATACATGGTGGTGATGCAATCATAATCCAGATGAATTTCAGTGCCGCACACTAAATTGTAATAAATGATAAATTGGGAGAGCCAAGGAATCTGAAGTCCTTTCTCTTGTCATTAATTCTAGCAATATTCTTGCCAACTGAAAGGGCACAGGGCAAGGAAAGCCGCTCTCACAAAGAAAATGGCAGCTGCTGGAGTCGCTGGGTGGTTCAGATTGTTGACATGCTCAGCAATTAAGAGAAAGGTTGGCAGTTCAAGCTCATCTAGAGGGGCCTCAAGAAGAAAGACCTGAAAATCTGCTAAAGAGTGAGTCACTGAAAAATCTGTGAAAGATAGTTCCACTCTGACATATAAGAGGCCACTATGAGCTAGAGTCATTCCTGGGTGCCATAATTAAGCAATATACAAGGCCTTGGCAATACACTGAGGAAGTGGATGGACTTTTGATCTCTGCTCAAGCCCTCCCTCAACCCAAGAACACCTTAACAACCTGGTACTCTGTGATGCTCACCCTCCATACATGATCGCTGAAGACAAAATGAGTGCATAAGCAAATGTGATGAAGAAAGCAGATGGTGGCCCAGCTATCAAAAGGTACAGAGTCTAGATAAATAAATAAAAAGATATAGCATCTGGAGTCTTAAAGGCTTAAAGATAAACAAGCAGCCATCTTGCAGAGAAGCAACAAATCCACATGGAAGAAGGAAAACAGCCTGTTCGATCATGAGGTGTTGAAGGGATCAGGTAACAGACATCAGAAGACAAAACAAAACAAAAAACATTGTTGAGAACAAGGAGGGTTGGAGCAGAGGCCCAAACCCATCTGTAGATAATGGAACATCCCCTCACAGAAGGGTCACAAGAAATGGATGAGTCAATCAGGGTGCAGTATAACATCTATGAAACACAATATTCCTCTGGTTCTTTAAAGCTTCCTCACCTTATCATGACCCTAGTCCTGCCTTTCAGTTCTGGCTAGACCGGATCATGTACACTGGTACAGAGAAGAGCTTATAATACAAGGAATTCAGATCAGATAAACCTCCCAGGAACAGAGATGAGAGGAAGTGATAACAAGAAGGTAGGGAGAAGGTGGGGGGTGGGAGGGAGACAAGGGGAACTATCACAATGAGTGATACATAATCCCTTCCTGCAGGGGGATGAACCACAGAAACTGCAGGTGAAAGGAGACAGGGGTTGGTGTAACATATGAAAACAATAATAATGGATAATTTATCAAAGGGTCAAAAGGGTGGGGAGGAGCTGATACCAAGGGCTCAAATTGAAAATACTGTATATACTCGAGTATAAGCTGAGCCAAATATTCACTGAAGCACCTAATTTTACCACAAAAACTGCATTAAAAATGTGCTTAAGGGCTGAGCCCTGGTGGCGTAGTGGTTGTGCGCGGGACTGCGGCCCACTGGGACGGAGGTTCAATTCCCGCTCACAGGAGCAAAGGCTGGGCCTCCTCCTCCCACCACCAGGGCAGTGATGCCTAAAAAAAAAAAAAAAAAAAAAAAAAATGTGCTTAAAAACTTAGCTTGTGGGCTGAGCCCCGGTGGCGTAGTGGTTGTGCGCGGGACTGTGGCCCACTGCGACGGAGGTTCAATTCCAGCAGTGGGGCTGGGCCTCCTACTCTCACCACTGGAAAGCAGTGAACATTAAGGGGTGGGAGGGGAGGAAATGCATGAATCCATACTGTGTTACCTCAACCACATAAAATTGTATGCTCAATCATTTATATACATGCATAGGGGATAGAAAGACCTGTCAAACTTCATGAAATCAAAATAATTCAGGATGCCTCTCGTGTTCTTTGCTTTTCCATTTTTTACAATGTACCGAAAGCTTGAAGTGGAAAAAAAAAATGTGATTTTAAAAACTTGCATGGAGTCCCCATTGCCTGTGAATAAAGTTAGCTTGCTGAAAAAAAAAACAAAAACAAAAACAAAAAACTTGGCTTGTACATGAGTACATATAGTAAATGTTTAGAAAATGATGATGGCAACATATGTACAAATGTGCTTGATACAATTGATGTATGGATTGTTACAAGAACTGCAACTGGGGGCTGAGCCCCGGTGGCGTAGTGGTTGTGCGCGGGACTGCGGCCCACTGGGATGGAGGTTCAATTCCAGCTCCACAGGGGCAAAAGCTGGGCCTCCTACTCCCACCACCAGAGGGCAGTGATGCTCTAAAAACCTAAAAACAAACAAACAAACAAACAAAAAAAAAAGAACTGCAACTGTCCCCAATAAAATGACTATATATATACATATAGCCTTGACCAGGATGACTCTTATAAAAAAAAAAGTCGCCTTCCCAAAGTATAAAATGGAATCTTTTACAAATGGATTCTTGTTATCATTGGACCCAGTGTGAAGGAAAAAATGATGAGTATAACAGAGAGCAGGAACCCCCACAACAGTTCAAAACAAGAACTGATGTTCACAGAGAAAACCAGACGCATCTTATAAATGCAGAGTGGAGTGACCGATGAGAAACAGCGGGAGATACGTAGCACAGGACCACTTGTCGATTCAAATTCCAAGTCTCAAATGACCACAAGCATGTTTTTAAGTCTAACCATGAAACGAATGTTTAAAGAATTTAAACAAAGGCAATAGAATGGTTGCAGGGAAATAGGAACACAAAAAGAGCTGGGCAATGTGTTTTAAGCTTAAGAATGTGTGTGTGTGTGTGTGTGTGTGTGTGAGAGAGAGAGAGAGAGCGAGAGAGAGAGAGAGAGAGAAAGGAAATAACTAGCACCTCCTTACTAGGCATAAAAAGGTCTCAACTTCATACTTCAGAGAATTGGGTCAAAACGTACTCATTACTAAAAACCTGTTTTCATAGCAAAATACGATTAAAGTGGAAGCAGGAAAAACTCAGAGAAGAGGCTTTCATGTGCACCATGGCACCCCCAGAACCTGGCACATTTGGGATATAAGCAAGCGCAAATCATTGAGTCTGTGCTTACTGGAACAATAGTTGAGTAACTGTGACAAGGTTAACTGGCTACCCTCTGAGTGCTGCTCCATAGAACTCACTGCCACAGACTCAATGCCGGCTCAGAGAGACCCTGTCGGTCATGTATAGGTCAGGTAGAACTGCACCTGTGTGTTTCTGAGACTGTAACTCTACGGGAGCAGAAAGCTTCCTCTTTCTCCTGCAGAGAGGCTGGTGGTTTCAAACTGCTGCCCTTGTGGTTAGCAACCCAAGCAGAGTTAAAGGTTTACTTACTCTTCGTGATCAGATGACATAATACTGGACTTTCACCTTCTTTGAAAAGTGACTGACTCTACAGTTCAGCGGTGACTTGGACTTGCCACCGACAAAAACAAACAAAACAGCAGTCTCTATGCCTACCTTGTGCGGTACAATGTGGCTGAGACACTTCTCAAACAGTGCCCATGTCCCCAGGAAATGACATGCAAAACTGGCTGCACGCATCCCTAGGGCTGCGGCCCATAACTTCCCTTCCAAAGGCCACAGAATACCTGCTCCTAAAGAATCCATGTGTGAGCACCTAGAGTAAAGTGACCAGATTTTAAGGGGGACACCATTGATTGGGGAGAGGGGGGGAGTTCTTGATTAAAAATTTGGTCTATATGGAACAGAAATTTTTTTTAATTTTAAGACATCATTTTATTGGGGACTCTTACAACAATCTGTACATCAATTGAATTAAATTAAGCACATTTGTATATATGTTGCCATCATTTCCAAAATTTTTTTTTAAGATTTTATTGGGGGCTCTTATAGTTTTTATAACATTCAACACATCATCTGTATCCAGCACATCTGTACCCATGTCATCATATTCATTTCCAAACACTTCCTACTTGAGCCCTTGGTATAAGCTCCTCTTTCCCCCTTTCCTCTAGCTTTTTTTTTAATTCCAGCTCCCCATATTTCCCCACCTTCCTCCCCCATGAACCCCTAATAATTTACAAATTGTTCATACCTTTCCATATCATACACTGTCCAATGTTTCTCTCTACCCACCTTCCTGTTGTCTGCACCCAGAGTGGAGGTCAAATGTAGATCCCTGAAGTTAGTTTCCACTTTCTACTTCACCATCCCTCCACCCTCCCAGTATCACCACTCACCCCACTAGTCCTGAGGGATCATCTATCTTAAATTCCCCATGTTTCCAACTCCATTGTACACCCCCTGGTCTAGTTGGATTTGTCTAGTAGAATTGGGATCATGATAGTGGGTGGGAGGAAGCATTTGAGAACCAGAGGAAAGTTGCACATTTCATTGCTACTACAATGTACCTTGACTGGCTCATCTCCCTGCAACCTCTCTGAAAGAGGATGTCGCTTCACTTATTGCTGGGCTTTAGGTCCCCAATCTGCACTCCCCTTCATTTATAATGATATAATTTTTTGTTCTTTGATGCCTGATACCGGATTCCGTTGACACCTCGTGCTCCCACAAGCTGGTGTGCTTCTTCCATGTGGGTTTGCTTCTGAACTGGATGGCCACTTGTTTACTTTCAAGCCTTTAAGACCCTAGACACTATATCTTTTGATAGCCGGGCACCATCAGCTTTCTTTACCACATTTGCCTCTGCACATATTTGTGGTCAGCGATCACATCAGGAAAGTGAGCATATAATGTTATGATTATTAGTTCTTGAAACCTGAAAATTGATCCCTTTGACACCTCTTGGTCCCACAAGCTGGTGTGCTTCTTGCAAGTGGGCTTTGTTGCTTCTGAGCTGGATAGCCGCTTGTTTGCTCAAGCCTTTAAGACCCCAGACGCATAGCATTTTAATATATTTATTTTAATTTTAAAACGCTGCGAGATGTTGTTAAATTGTTAAGAAGTGGGATGTCTGGTCACTTTAACCTAGGGACATGTTTTCATCTGCTCTCTACTCTTCTGCATATTGGAAACTTTTTGTAATTGCTTGAAGGAATGAGAGCAAAGGGAGAAAAAAGAATCAATCTGATCTGACAAAGGATGTGAAATGAGAGCACCTGATGAGATCAGAATAAAATTAAGGATCAAGTTTTAGCCTGAAGAAGCGCTAACAACGTGAAGTATCAAGTAATACCGCAAATAATCACACCAGCCAGATTTTCTCAAGAAATTTCCGCTCACCTATCATAGAACTCCAAGGTGTATGGAAATTCCCCTTGAAATCTACATGGTAACCTGATTTAAAGATATATTATGGTTGCCTTTCCTCTTCCCTTCCAAACTGCCTTGCCAGGAAGCTGTGATGGAGATGGGTGCCAGCGAATCTAATTCCCTTCCCACAGCATAATAATTGGTTCAAGAGAACCCAGGCCCAAACCAACTGGAACTTGGCAATGTTCTGGTTAAGGTTTGCACAGGGGTCCTAATTCGGCCAATGAGACATGAGGGGAAATATGCCAAGGTTATCTGGGAAAAGCAATTTTTTTGCTCTTTAAGAAATGTCACCACTCTCTTCCTAGAAAGTGAAGCTTTGGGATTTTAAACCTGAATCTGAAGCAGACTTCAGAAACTAACTCTGGGACCAGGACAACAACATCCCAGGAAATTGAGCACTGTTGAAGCACTGAATCAAATTAGTCTTTAAACTGCCCTCCTTCTCGTCCTTCAGGTCACCTGAGCCAAGAAACACCCTTTATGGTTTACCCAGTTTGCATTATGTCTCTTGTGGAGGATCCAGTCCCACATCTGGTTGGGTCCTAAGGTGTAAATTAAAGAGACAATGTATTCTCTCACCGACTTACATAATCTCAGACATGCAAACCAAGGTAAGCACATACATAACAGGAGGGGCCCTAATTAGGGTGGGACTAACAATAGGGACCCCTCCCCTCTGCTAAGTATCAAAGATTACTCCCCCAGAGAAGAGCTCAGAGAGAACCAAGGTCAAACCAGCTCAGAGAAGACTTAGAGGTTTGGTCTCATCTAAACTCTGGAGCCCGCCTGTCTGGTTGCATATGTAACTTCCTGCCACATGTAAGCCTCTAGTACCTTCCCCTCCTATTGCATGCACCATTCCCAGCTCCTAGAGGCACGTGCATAACATGAGGGGGCCCGAGCTGGTTTGACCTTGGCTGTCTCTGAGCGCTTCTCCAGGTGAGTAATCTATGAGCCTTATCAGAGGGGAGGGGCCCTAATTAGGGTGGGACTAACAATAAGGGGCCTGATTGCTCTCCAAGTCACACAACCTTTAGGCAGACAGACTTCAAGGGGTTGGCCTGCAAACAGCATTTCAAAATTGGCATTATTAAAAAAAAAATTGGCATTATTATTGGGGGGGGGGGGGAAGAGGGGCATTGTGGGGAATAACTTTTACCAGAAGAATGTGACTGGAGTGCATCTCCAACTTAGGAATTTAAAAGTACCCCCTACATGGGAAGCCCCCGCCTCCTTGATTTCTTAACATATGAGCTTTGAGCATTGGTCTGCATACACTCTCTTCCTGGCTGTTTCTCACACCCTAAAATAGAAAAGGCGCCCTACTGGCCCAGGCAGTCAGTGTGGGGCTAACCAAAAGGTCAGCAGTTAGAATCTCCTCGCCACTGAGGAAGAACAATGTGACAACTGACTTCCAGGAGGGTAATAGCCTTGGAAACTGTATGGAGCAGTTGTGCTCTGTGCTATGGGGTCACTGTGGACTGAGCAATGACTTACAAAGGTATAATAACTGATATAAAGTTCAAATATATGCATAAAGGTCGTTGGGGGAAGAATATTAGTGTGAGCCTTCCCTCTACAGCAGTGTTTCCAAAGTGAGCGCTATCTCCCCTGGGAGGAACAATCCAGGAGGGGATGCAAAAACAGATACCTACACTTTATCCTGGAATATGAGGCTTAAAAGGTTTTTTATTGCCGGGATGCGGTGCTGAGTAATTTTTTCTGAAAAAGGGGCAGTAGACCAAAATAAGTCTGGAAGTCTATGCTCTATAGCTAAAAAAAGAAAGTACATATATATATGTACTGTGTTTATATATATCAGAATCTGAGGGTTCTTGTACAGCACTTTAACAGTAATGATTTTCCCTATGTTATGAGAAATGGAATTCAACCATCTGATGAGTGACTTGGATAGAAGACCTTATGATTGCGTCCAATATATGCATTTTCCCATTGTATAAAAAGTATTCCAATAATTAAACATACATAAAATGAAACACTTTTGCTCAAAAGACTTAAAAGCGTCAAGTGAGTACAACTCACTAATTGGAAACCACATATAACTTCTGTTCAAATAACCGTCCATCATCTGGAGAGAATTCATAATCTTCTTAACAGTTTTACTCTTTATCCTAAATTACACCCAAGATGAAGGAAATGGCTAAACTAAAATTTCCCTCAACAAAATATTGAAGTTGAATTCATAATCAAATAACTTACCAGTATCTACTCTGCAGTTTAAAGCTTCTGATAAAAAACAAAAACAATAATAAAAGAAAACACTTGATAGACAATGGGTCCTGAACCTAAACTTCAGTTGATTGGTTGTATTTGGTTGACTATTTACCTTCAAAGAAAATGAGCTGACAACAAACTCACTGTCATACAGTTGACTTGAACTCAGAGTGATCCTACAGGACAGGGTAGATACTGCTCCTGTGTGTTTTCAAGACTGTAACTCTTTTTTGGGGGCTGGGAATAGGAGGCCCAGCCTTGCTCCTGGAGAGCGCTGCTGGATTTGAAGACTATAACTCTTTTTTTTTTTTTTTTAATTTTTTTTTTTTATTTTTTTATTTTAGGCATCACTGCCCTCCGGTGGTGGGAGTAGGAGGCCCAGCCTTTGCTCCTGGGAGCCGGAATTGAACCTCCATCCCAGTGGGCCGCAGTCCCGCGCACAACCACTACGCCACCGGGGCTCAGCCCGACTATAACTCTTAATGAGAGTACAAAGTCTCTTTTTTTTCTCTCATGGAGTGGCTGGCAGTTATGAGCTGCTGACCTTGTGATTAAGTTAGTAGCCTGATGCACAACCACTACAACGATAATTATACTTTATCCTAGATTACAAGCTAAAGTACAAAAGTTCATTGCCAGGGAATGTTGAGTAATTTTTTTTTTCTAAAAAGCTGGTGGAGGGGGCTGAGCCCCGGTGGCAGGACTGCGGCCCACTGGGATGGAGGTTCAATTCCAGCTCCACAGGAGCAAAGGCTGGGCCTCCTACTACCACCACCAGAGGGCAGTGATACCCACCCCCCCCCCCCCCCCACAAAAAAAAGCTGGGAACATATGCTTTAGATCCAGAACCTTTTCAGAAGCCTGACAATGACGTGGATTCCCAATGCCCTACCTGAACACTGCTAAGAATGAAGGACGTTCTCTGGAGAAGTACAGCTGGAATGCTTTTAGAAGCAAAGGTGGCAGGGGACTTTGTCTCACCTACTTCGGACATGTCATCAGGAGAAACCATTCCCTGCAGAGGGATGTCATGCAGTGGCTCAGGAAAAAAAGACCCTCAGTGAGATGGATTGACCCAGGGGCTGTAAGAATGGTCTCAAACATAACAACACTCGTGAGCAGGGTGCGGGACCTGGCAGTGGTTCACTCTGTTGGGCACAGGGTTGCTAGAAGTCTGACTCCAGGGCCCCTGACAGCAAGTACTGCTCCCTCCATCTCATGTGACAGCCCCAACTCTTTCTGGTCCAGACAACAACCATGGCAGGTAGATGGACATTCCCTGTGTCGGTTGATAATGGTCATTACCGTTCGTTCATCATCCACTCTGCACAAGGCAGTATGGGAATGTTATGACCAATCCTTTCAACACCCCCTGCCATCTAGGATTTCTTTGTCCAAAGTGTTGGCGAGAGAAAGTGAAGCGTCAAGTGAAAGAGCTGGCTTCAAACCGTGGGCTGCCTGGCTGCCCCGCCCAGCTTCCTGCTGGCACACAGGCCAGCAAGGCACCAACATACCTGCCTTGAGCAGCACCTTAGCACAGTCCAGGTGCTCCCTCGCACAGGCAACATGCAGAGGAGTCCCAAAGTGGCAATCGTGTGCTTCAAGGTTGGCCCCAACATCAATAAGAAGACTCACACATTCAGAACTTCCTTAAAATAATGGGAAAGGAGAAGAATGAGTAAACGCAGATGTTTAAAGCAATCAGGATGTCAGACACAGTAGTTGCGGGTCAGCCCATGCTTGCTTGTGTGGGTGGGTAAGGGCAAATGAGAAACATGATCTCCTCTAAGAACACCTGGCAGCTCTGCAAGAAGGCTTTTCTGTTTCCTAGAGGATAGCCCACCATGCCCACTTGGTAGTGGAAGACAGGAAGACATGATCAACCTCCTTGCTCTCAGAA
The DNA here is from genome assembly GCA_004026705.1 of Nesogale talazaci. Lineage (NCBI taxonomy): Eukaryota > Metazoa > Chordata > Mammalia > Afrosoricida > Tenrecidae > Nesogale > Nesogale talazaci. The sequence continues at coordinate 6,871 of PVJH01032281.1, read as the reverse complement.
CTCTTTTTGGAAATGAATATCATGAATAGCCAGAAAAGATCCCTCACCATTACCAGGGGTCCTCAGTAGAAGAGAAAGTGTTTGCTACCTCTTAATTCACAAAACGAGTTTAGGGTCTCATTAAACTAAGCCTAATTATTAATAGTTTTCCCTTATATTTTCTTTTTTAAATAATTTTATTGGGGGCTCTTACAGCTATTAGAACATTCCATATATCATCTGTATCGAGCACATTTGCACATATGTGGCCACATTCATTTCCAAATATTTTCCACTTGAGCCTTTGGTATAAGCTCCTCTTTCCCCTTTCTTTTTTTTTTTTTATGATTCATTTTATTGGGTACTCACATATCTCCCCTCAGGATCCATACATACTGCAATTGTGTGCAGGCCACATTTGCACACTTGTTGTCATCATCACTCTCAAAACAGCCTCTCTCCACTTAGGCCCCCAGTACCAGCTCCCCATATCCCCCCAATGAAGCCTAATAATTGACAAATTGCTATTGCTTCTTCATATTGTACACTGTCCAATGTGTCCCTTCACTCACTTCCCTAGATGTCCATGCCCCAGAGAGGAGGTTATATGTAGATCCCTGAAATTGGTTCCCCCATTTTACTCCACCATCCCTCTACCCTCCCAGTATCACCACGCCCATCATCAGTCCTGAGGGAACATCTATCCTAAATTCCCCATGTTTCCAGCTCTGGTGTACATCCCCTGTTCTAGCCGGACTTGTCTGGTAGAACCAGTAGCATGACAGTGGGTGGGAGGAAGCATTGGAGAACTAGAGGAAAGTTGCATATTTTGTTGTTACTACACTGTACTTTAACTGGCTCATCTCCTCCCTGCAACCCCTCTGTAAGAGTATGTCACTTCACCTATTGATGGACTTTGGGTCCCATATCTGTACTTCCCTCCTATTTATAATGATATAATTTTAGTTCTTTGATGCCTGACACCGGATCCCTTCAACAACTCGTGGTCACACAGGCTGGTGTGCTTCTTCCATGTGGGCTTTGTTGCTTTTCAGCTGGATGGCTGCTTGTTTACTCAAGCCTTTAAGACCCCAGACGCTATATCTTTTGATAGCCGGGCACCATCAGCTTTCTTCACCACATTTGTTTATGCACACATTTGTCCTCAGCGATCATATCAGGAAAGTGAGCATGCAATGTTATGATTTTTAGTTCTTGAAGCCTGATAACTGATCTCTTGGATCAGTTTTGGCTTTGTGGCTTCTGAGCTGGATGGCTGCTTGTTAACTTAAGCCTTTAAGACCCCAGACACTACATCTTTTGATAGCCGGGCACCATCAGTTTTCTTCACCACTTCTGCTTATGCATACATTTGTCTTCAGTGATCGTGTCGGAAAGTGAGTATCATGGAATGCCAATTTAATAGAACAAAATATTCTTGCACTGAGGAAGTACTTGAGTGGAGGTCTAATGCCCATCTGCTGTACTACTATTAAGCCTAGAAGTATATGCTTGTTGATCTATCTCCCCATTGTCACATATAAGTATATGCACCTATATACATGCCTGTATTTAAACCTCTATACCCTTTACTCCCAGTTCTTTCCTCTATTTCCTTTTACTTTCCTCCTGTCCCACTATCATGTTCAGCCTCCATCTGGATTTCAGTATTTTCTCTCTGTTACATTATTCTTGATAAATCCCTTTTGGACTTCTCTCACCCACCATGTCACTGATTTCGGATCAATTGATATACCCTTATCCCTGGGCTGGTCAACACCATCTCCTTTCTCCCTCCTCCCCTTCTCCCATGTCTCCCGCCCCAGAACCATCTGTCCCATCGTTTTCACCTCCAGACTGTTCATCTAGCCTATCTTATCTAGATAGACCTGCAGAGTTAACATTGTGTACAAAAAAAGCATCCTAAAATGAAGCAACCAAAGAAAATAAAACAATGATAACAACAAAAAAAACCTCCAATGTCCTTTTTTACATATATATGTAAAAAAATAAAAATAATAACATTATAAGGAACAAATAATGAATACCGAAGGGGGTAGGATGCACTAGAATTGATTGTGGTGATATATATGACTCCTTTTAAATACCACTGAACTATGAAACTGTATGATAGGTGAATTATAGCACAATAAAACTATTTAAAAAACTAAAAGAAGTAGAGTCTGTGTTATATTAATTACTTCAAACCATTATAAGGCTGTTTTGTTTTGTTTTGTCTGTGTTTTGTTTTGTTTGTTTTGGGTTTTTCTGTTTTGTTTTGTCTGTGTTTAGTTTTGTTTGTTTTGGGTTTTTCTGTTTTGTTTAGGTTGATTCTAACTCAAACCATTCCTGACTTATAAGAACCACAGATCATAAACTGAGGGACACACACACATGCAAGAAAAATAGACAGCACGTGAAGATGATTAACAAGCCAAGCCACCAGTGAACTTGTGGAACTACTTACAACGAGGGATCGATGCAGCCAAGTTTCTGGTTTGGACTTCGAGTCTCTAGAACTGTGCAAAAATAATTCCCGACCTTTATAACTGACCAATTGGGGAAACTTCAGGTACAGCAGCACTAGGAACCTAAGACACTTTCCATCTCGATCAGGATCTTCCTTGGACAAATTTGTAGCAGACCCGGTGAGAGCCCACAGAGCTAACTGGTCTCTGTTAGTAACAGGCAAGTGCACTGGGAGACTTAGCAAAGAACAGAATCCACCTCACTGAACAAAAACTGTATCTCATGTCGGAAAAGCCCTCTATCTCCACAGCTCTCCCTTCTCCAGCCCTGCTTTCTTTAATCTCCCACCTGTATTGTTTCCTTCCCAAACTTTTAGCATCCTAGAAAGGGGAGTGACACTTGTTCGGAGCTGTGTGATACTGACTGTAGGAAATACAAAGAGGACAGGCCTTGGGGTGGTTCAGGGGAGCAGAAGCCTGAGGGAGACAGGGCCCTGGGCCTGACTCACCACTCATGCAGGCCTCGTGCAGTGGGGACGCTGTGTACAATGGCGGGTTGACCTTGGCTCCATGGGAAAGCAACAGCTTCACACACTCCACGCTGCCGGAGGCGCAGGCATCACAGAGAGGAGTACTGCCATCGATGTTGCGGGCATCCACCTCAAGGGGAGAAAGAAACAAGCGTCAAAGGATGGAGGGAGGTGCGCCATTCACCTTCTCTACATCCAGATTCCTCCCAAGAGAGGGGGAGGCTGCAAAGCGTTCAGGGGGAAATAGAATGGAAAGATAATGTGCTTGTCCTGCTAACTTTTTGAAGCCATCTTGTACTTCTTAGAAGCACCAACTTTGTGCTAAGTCGGTGGTTCTCAGTTTTCCTCTTGCCACAATCCTTTGATACAGTTCCTCATGTTGGGGTAACCCCCTAACCATAAAATTAATTTCATCATTGCTACTTCATAAGTGTCATTTTGCTAGTGTTATGAATCACCATGTAAATATCTAATATGCAGGATATATTTTCATTGTTACAAGTTGAACATAATTAAAGCATAGTGATTCATCACAAAATATGCAATTACATATTGTGAAATATTTATGTGTTTTCCTATGGTCTTAGGCGATCCCTGTGAAAAGGTCATTCGACCCCCAAAGGGGTTGAGACCCACAGGTTGAGAACCACTGTGCTAAGTGCTGAGACACCATGCTAGGCCAGGAGGGTTAGAGAGAGAGAGAGAGAAAGATAGAAGGAAAGATTGGGACCATTCTTCCAAGCCTTCTAAGTGTAGAAGTCGTCCTGTTTGGGGCCCTGTTTCCTCAATACCCAATAAGCTCAGGACAGGCGAGGAGAGCAAGGCGCTGGGTGGGAAAGGCAGGGCCTGACTTCAGGCCTCTGGTAAGAGGAGTACCTCAAGTTGCTCCCTACTCCTCTGCACCTCTACACCTGTAAATAGGAACCCTGCTGTAACAGTGGTTATATTGCTGAGCTGCGATAAGCTCAGAACCAGCAGCTGTGAGGAAGAAAGACTGGGCTTTCCACTCGGACAGACAACAGCAGGCTCATTCTGCAGTTTCCTGACTTGTTCCCACTCCTTCCCATGGCCAAAGCCAGCCTTGTAGCTTTCCTGAAGGGGCCACTCACCCGGGCCCCAGCAGCCAGCAGCAGCTGCACACATTGTGCCTGGCCCTGCAGACTGGCCGCATGCAGGGGTGTGATGGAGTCCACCGTGACCTGGTTGACGCAGGCACCACTCTCTATCAGCTGCTGTAGCTGCAACGTCTCCCCCCGCTGGGCTGCTTCATGCACCGGGGTCCGTTCCAACCAAAAACCTAGCAAGGAAAATGGCAAGAATGTTAACCCCCTGCCACATCTGTGCAGCACAAATCAACAGGTAATTCTCCAGGCCCCCCATGCAATGTTCAAGTCACTGTATTTGGACTGCTTCCCGCCCTTGGCCACCCCCACTGCACATGGGACCCGAACTTCTTGGTATGGCATAGATGGGCCTTTGCACTCTGGGCTTTGCACACTTCACTACCTCTCCCACACATGCCCTTAAACTCCACTTATAGACTCCATCACTGCTCCCTCCTGTTTCACACATGTATCCCTTTACATACATTCTCTGCATGTAGTGCCTGCACCCACCTAACCCTCACCATCCACTCTTTGATTTCCTTTTTAAATGTTTTCACACTCGGATAAGTCAAAAAGTAATGCTTGCGGAATTCTAGTTCATCTATGCACAGGTTTGTTCCCAAGAAAATGTGTTTAAATGCAGTTCTGTCACCAGCGGATGGCACAAGGGAAGTTTTTTCAGTAATGCATCTGTCTTCGCCTCAGAATTTCTTTGTGCAAAAGGTTCGATCAAAACAATGGCTTCTGAAGGGATTGGCCAGGTCAGTGAAATCAGGACACAGAAGGTTCTGGTGATTGTTTGAAGGGATTTTGAAGGGGTCATCTTGACAGATTATGTCAGGACCTTGTGGTCACATAAGCTGGTGTGTTTCTTTCATGTGGGCTTTGCTGCTTCTGAGCCTGGGGGTTTCTTGATGGCAGGAAACACACTTAACTATTCCGCTTTAGTGGGTTTCCTGAGGATGTAACAGTTATGCACTGGACTGCTAACCACAAGGTCAACCGTTCAAAATCACAGGAGAAAGACAGGGTTTTCTACTTCAGTAAACAGTTACAGTCTCAGAAATTCTATGATACTGAGTTTTTTGTTTTTTTTTTTAATTTTAGGCATCACTGCCCTCCGGTGGTGGGAGTAGGAGGCCCAGCCTTTGCTCCTGGGAGCCGGAATTGAACCTCCATCCCAGTGGGGATACTGAGTTTTAATGAGTGGATTCTTTAGGATTTTCTACAGACTGAAAATATAATCTTACTTCTTGAAATCTGGACATTTCTTTTCGTTTCTTGCCTACTTCCCTGCCAGAACCTCTAGTAAAGCGGTTCTCAACCTGTGAGTCAAGAACCCTTCGGGAGTGGTACAACCCTTTCACAAGGACCCCCTGATTCAAAACAGTAGCAAAATTACAGTTATGAAATAACAACAAAAATAATTTTATGGTTCGGAGATTCCTCACCACAATTTGAGGAACTGTATTAGAGGGTCATAGCTTTAGGAAGGTTGAGAACCACTGCTCTAGTACAACCAACGCTGAATAGAATTAGTGAGCACAGATAGCATTGTCTTGTCCATAGAAGACAAGTTTTCAGTCCTTTGCCATTAAGTATGATGGGTGTAGACATCTCCTTTCTAGTCCTAGTTTACTGAGTGCTTTTATCAAGAAGCGGCATTAAATCTTGTCAAATGTTTTCACACTGATTTCTCCATGTTAAACCAACTTTGTATCCTTGGGATAAGTCCAATTGGGCATAGTGCATAATCCTTTTCCTATGTTGCAAGCATTCACTTATGCTAATATTTGTTGAACATTTTTGCATTTTTATTCGTATGAGTCTGCAGTTTTGTTTGTTGCTCATTCATATGAGTCTGCAGTTTTGTTTGTGATGTCATTTTGTGTGTGTGTGTGTGTGTGTGTGTGTGTGTGTTTTTAACAGAGTAATAATAAAATGACTTGGGAAGTATTTCTTCCTCTTTGGTATTTTGGATATTTTTTATAAATACAAATTTTTATTTGCACTTCCTTAGAGTAGAAAGACCACAAGGCTTTTCAATACTACAACATTCAAGACATGCCAAGTTATTCAAATAAAAATTATTTGTTTACTTTGACTAAACAAAATAGTGAAGTCTGAAAGATATGCCAAAGATAGTCTACAAATTATCAGAATCCCCACCACCAACAAAGAAAAAAAAAGAGAGGGCATAGTGTAGGCTTAATAGGAATAAGCTCTAATAAAGGCAAAAAAACGTACCATTACAAAGGTACAGACATTTAAGGAAATACATGTATGTTCTTTGACATAATAAAATGTATCTCTTTAAAATTCCTTTAAATAAGATTTAGTAGGGCTGAGCCCCGGTGGCGTAGTAGTTGTGCGCGGGACTGCGGCCCACTGGGACGGAGGTTCAATTCCAGCAGTGGGGCTGGACCTCCTACTCCCACCACTGGAGAGCAGTGATGCCCCAAAAAAAAAAAAAAAATAGAATTTAGTCAGAACAGCAATGTTGTTTTAAAATCTTCTGCTGCAACTGAAAAAAAAATGCTTCTTTGTTGATTGAATCTTTGTAGTTCTTAAAAGCAGAGGGTATACCAAAGGGAAACTATGGTGGTGACTGCAGCCTCAGAGTTTATAACTGTAATACCCTACCATATCTTACACAAACAAATAATCAATGACAACTATAAATGTGGTTTTACTTTGGGCAGAAATACTCCCAATACTTCAATGATGCTACAGCTCTGGAGAAAATGTCATGTAAATAAAGAAAAGGCAATTTAAGATAGCTTCTCCC
>PVJH01032280.1:0-22843 GCA_004026705.1 Nesogale talazaci | reverse complement strand
CGAGGTCTGAAGCACAGGGAGTCATGTGGGAAACTACCTCACCTGCTCTGAAGGGCCTATTGACTTTGAGTGGACTAGTTACTGCTAAGTTTACAAAAAATCCATCCAGAGGAAGAGGTAGGTATCATGTACGATGGCTTGGGCAACATTGCCTGTTCACTTGATGTTCACCTGCCCAAATTTGACTTTTTATGGACGTTGACTCACAGTGTTCCAAAGGAAGTTTCTTTACTTCAAAGAACATGCCTGTCTTTGAGCACTGAGAAGAAATGGACAGTGTAAAAACAATATTCAAATGTGCTTGAAACAATGGATGAATGTATGAATTGTGATGAGTTGTACAAGCCTGATTTTTTTTTTAAAAAAAGGATATGCATAGCAAGGGGAGATGAATTAGCTGGTTTACAAAGTCTCACAGTTAAGAGAAGCTCTTCATAGAATTATAGGGCTTAGATGTTAACTATTCACAAAAATTTTGTTATCAAGCATAAAATATTGTTTAATAATTTGTAGAATTTAGAGTTTAAATGGGCTGATGCATTTTTGGTTGTACATGTGTTATTGGTATCATGAGAGGCACAAATATGATTTCACTGTTATTTTGTTTTGAGTTTATGTGTTGTTAAAAGTTTCGCAGATGGGGAGGGGAAGCAAAGATGGAGGGGAAAGGATGAAAAGTTGATATCAAGGGCTCAAGAGGAAAAGCAGATATTTGGAGAATGATGATGGCAGCAGGCATGTAAAGGTAGTTGGCACAGTATATGTATTTATGTATTTTGAAAAGTGATGTATGAGTCCCCAATAAAATTATTTTTTAAAAATGTTTCACAGAGGTGTAAAGTTCACAAGGAAGTGTCTAGGGTAATTGAATGATTTTATTTCAATTAGACACTCCAGGTTAGGAGTGGAGTTAAGCCTATTAAGTTATCTAAGTTATATTTTATCTTTCATTTAGATTAATGGATTTTTATGCTACATATCAATCCCTCTAGTTTTCGAATCCCATAGACAGTTAGTCTTAGATGCCCACAGCAAGGCTCCTCAACGACTCAGTGACAGAGAGCGAGTTCAGTGAGTTTGGACATTGTGTTGTTTTTCTGGTATTTTATAGATGTGGTTTTAAAATGTGTATCATCACTTTACATTAGTTTTCTGCATGCTATGCATTATGGGTCCTGATTCTATTTTTTCTACATATAAATATTTGCTTCTGTCAACACCATTTACACAAAAGAATGTTAATGTTCCATCAAATTGAATTTGAATCTTTGTTGAAGATCAGTCACTTGTACATAGATGAATTTATTTTTGAGTTATAAATTATTTTCCATTTCTCTATGTTCCAATCACCAGGGTGTTTTCATTAAAGTGATCATGTATCAAGTTATGAGATCAGGAACTATGAGCTATCCTACTGTGTTCTTCAATATTGTTTTACCTATTCAGGACCTATTTCATTACAAAGTTAGAGTTGAGATTTCACGTCTCATTAAAGAATGTTGTTGGATTAGTACTGGAATAGCAATAAATATATACATCCTTTTTGATAGTGTCAGTAGTATAGACTTAGTGAATTACTTGTGTGGTTCTTCTAGCCAAAGCCCTAACTTGCACCAAACAACTTCTCCCTGTAGGGGTCTCATAAGAAGGTGGGGGGGGAAACAATGATAGGATTCACCTGTGGGTCACTGTAAACAGGATTCCCTGGAGTGAAGTCCTGCTACATTTGAGATAAGCCATGTGAGAAGCAGGAGGGACATTGGAGGTTCTCAGCAATTGCAACAGTCAGGAGTTGAGCCTGTACTTAGAACACAAGATCCCTGGGCAGTGGGCCTCCTGGATCCAGAAGACAGCTATAATATCAGAACCACAGGCCACAGCCTGGAGCAGACAGACTTCCTAAACTCACAGAGCTAATAAAGCTGCCAGCTACTGGCTTGTGGAATGAAGTAACTCTGGCCACTTAATTGGGGAAGTTAGGTTTACTAACCCAGAGTTTGAACTGAATACCTTTGGGTTGTAGCTTACAGTGGAGTGGTATGTCCTTTAAACATTTCATAGTAGACCTCCAGAATTGTGTCACATGTCCTGAAAAACAGCACAACCCTGAGCATTTCTCCCTAGAATTACAATTGGATGATTTCTTTAATAAACCCCTTAATCATTAATTTTATCTGTGAGTTCTATGCAGAGATTGTAAAGGATATTAGAACCTAGATATCAAGTAGAAAATATTTATTAATGTAATGCAAACATTTTCTCCTTGTTAAACCCTCCAGTTCATGAATTTGCAATATTTTTGACTTATGAAGATGGTTTTGAGTTTCTTGCAGTACTGTGTATTTTTCATTGCATGAGACTTTTAGATATCTGGCTAGATTTATACCTAGATATCTTAACCTTTTTGAACTTTGTACACAGCATTGTTCTTTTGATTTTCTTGATAGATTTCCTATTATTTGTGTGGTGGAATAAGCTGTTATTTTATACTAAATGGAGCCATACTACTAGATTTATTCTCATGGAATTTCTAAGAATATATATATATATATATATATATATATATATACCATCTGTAGATAAAAAGAGTTACACTTCTTTCCAATTTTCATTGTTTTTTTCTTTTTTTTCCCTTTATGTCTATAGCTCCATTAGAAATTTCAGTAAAATATTGGACTATTATGGTGACAAAGGACATATTGTCTGGCTCCAATTTTAAAGAAGATGCTATTCATTTTTTTCCTTGAGTAAAATATTGGCTATACCTTTTCAAAACAAACGCTTATTACACTAAATACTTTCTCTTCTATGTCTATTTTGGTGAGAATTTTTATTAAAAGAGCTGTTAAGCTATTGAATTGGATTGCCTGGAATTTGGTTTATAATTTTTGTTTCTATGTCATTGAGGGAATAATGATCTGTTATTTTCACATGTTAGTGACACTTCTTTTTTCATATCAGGTCTGTTATGCCTCCATAAAATTAATTAGGCATTCTTTTTTTTTCTGTGTTCTGAAATAGTTTCAATAGAACGTGTGTTAAGTCAGCTGTGAATGTTTGGTAGAACTCTCTGTGGACGCGAACTTGGTTGGAACGTTGTGTTGTGGTTGTTTTTATTGTGAGTAGAAAACTTTTGTTATCTTCAATTGGTTTCCTCTTGTGTAGCTGATCACAGGCTGTTCCTCTTCTTTTCTTTGAACTTATTTGACTCACTCATTAAACACTAACGGCCAAAGACCAGACATGAAGGGGATGACATTGAGAATGTCATACATGAAAAAAGAAATGATCATGAAAATTACAGGAAATAAAGGACTGCAATGGATTTCAGAAGAGTCCAAAACTTTGCTTGAATATAGAGTTCCTAAAGTGAGTAGAAGAAATGATAAAAGTAAGAGCTGAATAGAAAATGCATAAAGACTGCTCAAGAAACCATAGTGAAGTATTAAAAAGAAAGATGCCAGCAACTGCAATTGCTATTGTTTACACTTGTGCTGTAGAGTCAGCTCTGACAGAGTAAGTGTCCCAAAACGCAACCCTTTGTACCACAGAAGAAACTGTGCCAGGTCCAATGGCATGCTTATAATTAGTCCTTTATCAAAAACCATTGCTGCAGCTACAGGTTTGAGATATCTCTGAGGGTTTTCCTTCCCTTGCTGTCCCTCCACTTTACCCAGAATAGTGTCATTCTCCAAGTACGGGTCTCTTTGAACAATATGTACAAAACATGTAAGACAATTTTTTTTTCATTCTTGCCTTTAAGGAGACTCTAACTCTACTTCTTCCAAGACAGATTTTTTCCCTTGTAGCAGTCAACGGTAATTTCAACATCCTTCTCCAGTACCACAGCTCACATGCATCAATTTGTTGGTCTTATTCAATGTCAATATTTCATACAAAGTATTATAAAGAAAAGTAAAAATACCTGGGATTAAAAGACTGATGGGGAAGAAAAGTGCTTAGCATATCTCATATGAAAAAAATGAAGAAAATAATTAAGGCCTGCAGTTACAAAACTCAGAGATTCAATTTAAAAAAAAGAAAAGAAAACACCCAAAGTTAGAAAACCAAAAAGGAAGAGCATGTTCAGTATCATAAACTGAAATAATTCTAGAAAAAAACCCTAAGCTTCTAGTGGCAACATTGAAGGATTCTATAGAAAAACCATGGGATGATGCTGGAAGCATCAAAAGAAGATGGAAAGCATACAGAGTAAGCGTACCAAAAAGAACTCTTCCAACATTTCAGCAAAAATGAATAGTGCTGGAGGAAAACTATCAAGCTGCACTGAGAGCATTATTAAAAAACAAGGCTCCAGGAATTGATGGACTGCTCATTTAAATGTTCAACAAGTTAATGAAGTAGTGGCATCTATGCCAGAAAATCTAGGAGTCAGCCACTTGTCCAGCTGACTAGGAGAAAACCCTATTTTCCACCATCCCAAAGAATGGGGACTGAATAAAGTGCTCCAATGATAACAACATTAATATCATTAACATAACATGTAATTAAGTTTTGCTGAAGATCATTCAGCAATGGTTGTAACAGTACATTGTCAGGGAGCTGCTAGAGCCTCAAGGCGGATTCAGAAGAGGACGTGGAAAATGGGATGTCATTGCTGTCCTCAGATTGATCTTAGCTGGAAGCAGAGAGTATCAGAAAGTTGTTTACATGCGTTTTATTGAGTAGGAAAAGACATTGGACTGTGTGGATCAATAAAAGAAATGGATAGATTTGACAAGAATAGGAACTGCAGAACACTTCATTGTGCTTCTGTGGAGCATGGACGTGGATCAAGGGACAGTTATGTAAACAGAACAATGGGATATTGCTTCATGAATCATGGTAGTATCCTCTCACCATCCTTTTTGCATCTGTATCTTGAACAAATAATTAGCAAAGATAGACTATATGAAAAAGAATGTGATATCAGAATTGGAGGAAGGCAAGTTTATATGCAAACTTTGATCTGCAGATGATAAAATCATCCTTTCTGAAAGTGAGTTGGATTTGAAGTGCTTGATGATGAAGATCGAGAATTTCAGTGTGGATTACAACTCACTGTAAAGAAGGGAAAAATCCTCACTGTGAAGTAATAGGTAGCATCATGATAGGTTAAGAAAAGATAGAAGCTGTCAAGAATTTTATCCTGTTTGGATTCAGAATCAATGCTCATGGAAGCAGTAGTCAAGAAATGAAAGAACGAATTACCTTGGATAAATCTGCTGCATGCTGAGAAGAGCATTTCCTTTGAGGACTAAGGTGGGCTTGATACAAGCTGTAGTGTGCTCCATTGTATTGTATGCATGTGAAAATTGAAAAAGAAAGACCAAAGAAACGGAGACACATTTCAATTATAGTGATGGTTAAGAATACTGAAAGTATCATGGGTTGAGGATGTCTAAGACATTTGTTTTGGAACAAGTACAGCCAGGATCTTCCTAAGAGGCAAGAATGGTGAGACTATCACATACATTGGACATATTGTCAGAAGAGAGCATTTCCAGTGTCAGCAAAAAAGGAGGAAGTTCCAATACAATATGTTAACACAGTGGCTGCAAACATGCATGGGGTCGAACATAAGAATAATTGTAAGGATAATGCTAGTTTAGGCATGTTCTACTCTGTAGTTTACTTAAAAAACTCCTAAAAACACCATCTAAGACTGACACCATCATCATTGACAATGTAAGAAGCACCAAAAAAAGTATGAAGTGAAAATACAAAAACAAAATAGCCAAAATAACTGTTAGACATTCAATCATTTCAAGAGGCAGTATATGATTAAGAAATAATAAAAAGTAAAGAAATCAAAGCACTATTAAAGTCATTAGCCAAAAAAAGGCTCCAGAAATTAACAAAATACAAATTGAAATATGGCAGCAAGCTGATGAAGCACTGCTATCCCCATAAATATGAAGACAGCTACCTGAACAACTAACTAGACGAGATTCATATGTGAACCCATACCAAAGAAAAGTGAGACCACAGAATGTACACATTATAGAACAATATAATTGATATAATATATAAGTAAAATGTTGCTAAAAATCATTTGCCTATGGTTCCAATAGGACATCTACACAGAGCTTCCAGACATGTATGCCAATTCAGATGCAGATGTTAAATAAGGAATGCAATTGTTAATAGCAGAGAGACCTTGGATGGAAGCAGAAAATACCAGAAAGATAATTCTTTGTGTTTTATTTATTATGTAAGACATTCAACCTTGTGAATCATAACCCATTATGGACAGCAGTGAGAATTCAGGGAATACCGAAACACTCCAATGTGCTCATTTGGAACCTGTGCAGAGACCAAAGGGCACATCCGGAATGGAACACGGGGATGCTGCATGGCTTTACGTTAGGAAAGATGTGTGTCAGCGCTGTTGTCCTTCACTATGTTCACTGAACATTTATGAACTGAGTACACAGTTGAAGATGCTGGGTTATATGAAGAAAAGCATGACATCAGGCCTAGAGAAGGGATTCGTCACAACCTTCCAATACACACATGACACAATCTTCCCTGCTGGAACCCTTGGAGCACATGCTTAAAAAGGTAAATGACTACCTTTTCACTATAAGCTCAGTGTAAATAAAGCAAACCAAAATCCTCCCATCCGTGTCAGTGCATAACAACGTGGTAAAAGGAGTAAAAGATAAAAATAACATCTCTTTGGCAACCTCCAACTGTAGAGATGAATGGAGTGGGGGAAAGAGGCTTTTCTGGATGTCACTAAAAGAGGGCAAAGATGTGTTTTTGGAACTTGCGATTCAACATCTGCAGCAGCCCCAGCACCCTGTCCAGCCACGCCCTGGTGCCACTGTCTTCAGGAGAAATGCTGGACTGCAGCCGATCTGTCCTTCCTTGCTGGGGTCCAGTCCTAACTCGGCTATTTGGACGCTTTGAGAGGATGTCGTGCAGCTGGAGGCAACCGGTTACAAGATCCAGCTGGCAAACCCCGAGGCTCTGAGTACTAACAGAATAAAGGCAGGTTTATTTAGATCAATTTGTAATGGATAGCTACAAATATAGAAGGGGCTTCAAAAATGTGTGGAAAATTGAATAGATAATGGAATTTTCCACACATATTTGAAGCCTTCTCATATATAATACTCTCTCTGTAAATCATCCAAATCACTTATCATCCTTTTCAGAGACTGTAAGGTGGACTTTAAGTGACATATACCTATGAACTATTTCTCAAATTTTTAACTTCAGTCTTAATTAATCTACATATTTGGTGTTTTATTTTCCTTTCTGAAACAATTGATAGTAATATATACTATTAAACTTAATGAAGCTTTAATCTGGAGTTTAATATTCAAAATTGCTTGGTATAATTATTTTATAAATGCCATCATAAATGTTGGATCTAGATTTATAGCAAACTCATGTAGCAGTTTTTTTTCATTCCATATGTGTCAGTACATAATGTGAATAAATAGCAATTTATTTGAACTAATCTACTGTGGTCATGTCTGTCTGTTATTGTCTTATAAGGCTACCATAATACAGTATCACAAAGGAATATATTGTATCACATTTCTTGAGACGAGCAGTCTGAATTCAGGTTGTTGTCAGAGGGATGTTCATTTCAAGGAGTTGGGGATCTGCTAGTCCTACAGATTCCTGGGGAAGAAGATGCACCCTTATAAAGTTCTTTCCTCTGCCTGCCAGCACCCAGGGCCTCTTTCCTTGCACTAACATGTCATTTTCAGATGAAATCAACTATGTTCAAACTGCTGAAATTCCAGTAAGTGTTCTCTTAACAAGACATGTATTATATATAATGTGTTATATATTACATACATTTAACTCTAAAATTAAAGAGATTAAAAACAATAATATTTTATATCTCTAAATGCTATATGTTTTAAATTTAGACAGGAAAAATGTCACTTGATAAGAAATATAGGAAGTTGAAGAGTCAGATTCCCATCTTCTCCTACTTTAACTAATTGATTCCAATAAAAACTGAAAATATAGATTATAAATTGCCAAAGTATATAACCAATTATTATCTATATGCATGTCATGCTCCAGAGGATCTATATGCATGTCATGCGCCAGAGACTGTTATCATGAGATCCCAAATGGGAGCTGCATTCGGTGAACTGGATTCTATCACAGACACATTTGTAACCTGAGGACTTAAGCCCGAAAGCACATGGGGTCTCAGGTAGAAGACAGCAATATCAGCAGTGGTGTACTGTTGGTTGGTGAACAAACAAGTTCTTGGTAGATCAGCACCCTATATGCTGTACTAAGATACTTATTTTCCCCAGCAATCCTGTGATGGTCATTCTCTAATATTGTGCTTATGCTTGTTCATATTAGAGCATACTATATCTTACTCTAGGAGACCCAGCACCACACAGGCCTCTGCTGACAGACAGGTGGTGGCTGTATAGGACGTACACGGGCCAGAGGTAGGGCACCAGGTTCCAGCTCCCTTCATCTTTTTTGTGCAGACACTTACTCATTGCCATCATCTATCCCAACACATAGAGACCTTTCAAGACAGAGAGTTGTCCCTGTGGCTGTCTGAGACTAAAAAACCTTACCAGGAATGGAAAGTCTTATCTTTCTCCTGAGGGATGACTGCTGGTTTCAAATTATGGGTCTTGTAGTTAGCTGATCACCTTGTCACCACAAAAGTACCCATAATGCTTGCTAAAATACAGCACTGCCTCATCAGGTCTGAGAGTCAATAATTGAATGGCAACAAGAGTTTATTGAAGAACTTTGGGTTGTAACATAGACTGCAAATTTGAGTTGCTTTTTCCAACTTAGTCTTAGTTAGTTGGCTAGCTTTTTGTTCCTCTCTTTGCTTCCATTTTGCTTTAACTCAGGCAGTGTCTTCCTATTGAGAAGTGAGGATATAGAAATGGGAAAAGAATATAGATAAAGATTTACCTCTTGAATCAGCACTCAGCTATTAATTGGTGGAATTGATTTAAATCTCTACAGGGCTAGCTCATTATTTTTTTAAAAAACTGTATTTCCTCTTCTCATAAAGTAAATAGCTGTCATTAAGATGGCATTCATATTTATGCAATATTATTTGCATCTGTCTCTGTTTTTGCTTCCTTCAGCCTCTGTTCTCTCATGTTTCCACATTTGATTTTTAATCGATATTTCTTTCTTTCTTTTTTGGGGTGGGGTACATCACTGCCCTCTGGTGGTCATGGGGCCTACCCAGTCTTGCTCCTGGATAGCTGCTGCTGGACTTGAACCACCAAGCCCATAGGCCGCAGTCCCATACTCAACCACTATGCCACCAGAGCTCAGCCCTAATCTATGTTTCTTTAATATGAAGTATTGTGCCAATTTTATTTTCTAGTTGGCAGGTTCCATTGAGTCTGTTCTGACTTATAGTGACACTATGTGCAACAGAACAAAATGCTACCTAGTCCTGTGCCATCCTGACAATTGTTCTTGTATTTGAGGTGACCTATGCAGTCACTATGTCAATCCATCTAGGGGAATCTCTTACTCTTTTACTGCCCAGCAGCTTTAAAAGGCATGATGTCCTACTCCAGGGACTGGTCTCTCCTGATAACAAGTCCAAAGTATCTGAGATGAAGTCTGGGCATCCTTCCCTTATAACACATTATGGCTCATTTTCTTCCAAGACATGTTTGGGTTTTTTTTTGTTTGTTTGTTCTTTTGGCAATTCCTGGCACTTTTAATATTTTTGAGACAGCCTCAACTCAAATACATTTATTCTTTTTCAGTATTCCTTATTCAATGTCCAGCTTTCACATGCAGAAGAGGAAAGCAAAAATACTACAGCTTGAATTATGTACATCTCAGTCCTAAAGCAGCCAACTTGTTTTTGTACACTTATAAAGATCTTTTGCAGCAGATTTACCCAAAAGAGAGCAATGTTTGGTTCTCTTGATTGCTACTTTCATGAACATTTATTGTGGATCCAAGCAAGATGAAATCATTGAAAACTACAAGCTTTTCTTCATTGACCATAATGTTACCTAATGATTCAGCTGTGAGTTTCTTTGTTTTCTTTCTATTGAGTTGTAAAAGTTTATCATACAGTGTTGGCTTTGTGGTGTGAGGATGCTTAAAACTGTGTCACTGGCATGTGCTGCCTGGGTCACCAAACTGAACAGGTTTCAGGAGTGCTTCCAAATTAATCACAGACTATGAAGAAATAATGGCTGTCCACTTCTGAGGAATTTTTTTGGGGGGGGCATCACTGCCCTCTGGTGGTCGTGGCTGAGGAATTGTTTACAGAAAACATTATGAACAAAACCTTACGAACAAAATTGAAACATTGTGAGATTGAGCCCTAGTGGAAGAGTAATTAAGCACTTGACAAGTAATCAAAATATTATGATTTCTGTGTTAGTCTGGGTAAACTAGGGAGATAAATCCACAGAAGCTCATATGTATAAAAGAGAGTTTTATATAAAGGGTAAGTGTACATTAAGAAAGTATCCCAACCCAGTGCTCTCCAAGTCAGTATATCCAACATTAGCCCATATGTCCAACACCAAAAAGTCCCCCTCAATCTCACAAAACACATGTATTGATGCCAGCTGCAGGAGGAAAGCCAACTCAGCGATCATGTAAGCATCTCAGCTCTGGCAAGGGTCTCCAGGAGGCTCGAGTACACAAGGCTGGATCAGGGTAAGTCCATGTGGCTTCTCCTCAGGGAAGGCTCCAGGAACTGAGCCATGAAAGATCAAGCAGGGAACTGACTGAGGCAGCTGCCATTCTGGTCTGACCCTCAGAGAGCAAGAGACCTGAGAACTAGAAACATGAGCGTGACTGAGTCATTTATCTCTCTGCCTTTTACTTAACCCCACATGTATTTAGCAGCAAGCAGTAAGTATCTCCTTTTCTAATCTACAAAGTATTCTTGTGGATAAAATTGTGGAAGTTTGCTTCTTTAAGATTTTGGCTTGGCCTGTAATTCTTTGCTCATTAGTTCAAGACCAACAGCAGGTCCACCAGAGAAAGATTGGGCTTTCTTTTTCTAAAAGAAATCATTTTATTGGGGGTTCATACAACTCTCATCACGATCAATGCATATGTCAATTGTATGCATACCATATTTGCACAGCTGTTGCCATTATCACCCCTGAAACTTTCTCCCTCCACTCAAACCCCCAGTACCAGTTCCCCATATTGCCCTTCTCAATCCACTCCCCCTCCCCATGAACCCTTAAGAATTTACACAATTTATTACTTTTTCATATTGGACTCTGTCCAATGTGTCCCTTGACCCACGTTCCCCTTGTCAGTACTCCAGAGAGGTCATATGTAGATCCCTGAAATTGGCTCCCCCCTTCCACTCCCCCCTCCCTCCACTCTCTCAATATCACACTACACCCACCACTGGTCCTGAAGGGATCATTTATCGTGAATTCCCCATGTTTCTGACTCCAGTGTACATTCCCTGCTCTAGCTGGATTTGTAAGGTCAAATTGAGATCATGATAGTGGGTGGAAGGAAGCATTTGAGAACTAGAGGAAAGATGCATACTTCATTGTTTCCACACTGTACCTTGACTGGATCCTCTCCTTCCTGCAATCCCTCTGTGAGGGGGTATTGCTTCACCTATTGATGACTTTGGGTCCCACTCATTACTCCTCCTCACATATAATTATACAATTTTTAGTTCTTTGATGGCTGACACCAGATTCCTTTGACATCTTATAGTCACTCAGGTGGGTGTGCTTCTTCCATGGTTTTTGTTGCTTCTGAGCTAGATGATTCCTTACTTACTTTCAGGTCTTGTAAGACCCCAGGCATTATATCTTTTGATAGTTGGGAAACATCTGCACCACATTTGCTTCTGCACCCTTTTGCCATCTGAGATCATATCAGAGAGGTGAACACACGATGTTATGATTTTTAGTTCTTAAAACCTGATAACTGATCCCTTTGACACTTCATGGTCAAACAATCT
This sequence comes from Nesogale talazaci, assembly GCA_004026705.1. Classification (NCBI taxonomy): domain Eukaryota; kingdom Metazoa; phylum Chordata; class Mammalia; order Afrosoricida; family Tenrecidae; genus Nesogale; species Nesogale talazaci. The sequence continues at coordinate 10,899 of PVJH01032280.1, read as the reverse complement.
AGTGTGCTTCTTCCATGTGGGCTTTGTTGCTTCTGAGCTAGATGGCTGATTATATACTTTCAAGCCTTTAAGACACTACACACTATCTTTTAATAGCTGGTCACCATCCACTTTCTTCACCACCTTTACTTATGCACACATTTGTTTTCAGTGATCATGTTGGGAAGATGGGCATCATGGATCCCAGATTAATAGAAAAAAGTGTTATTGCACAGAAGTACTTGAGTGGAGGTCCTATACCCATCTGCTTTCCTAATACTAATTCTATAAGAATATGCACATTGATCGATTTTCCCATCATCCTATATAAATATATTCCCCTATGTACATGCCTGTATTCCAACCTCTAGAAATGCCCTTTACCCTTCAGTTCTTTCCTCTATTTCCATTTACTTTCCTCTTGTCCCACTATCATGTTCAGCCTCCACTGGGGTTTCAGTATTTTCTCTTTCTTGCATTACTTTTGCTCATTCCTTATCAAGCCTCTCACACCAACCTTGTCACTGATTTTGAATCACTTGCTATTCCCTTGTGCCTGGGCTAGTCAATAACACCTCCTTTCCCACTCCACCCAATCTCCCATGTTCCTACCCACCAACCACCACTCAAATCATCATTAGTGTCATTTTCACCTCCAGTCTGTTCATTGAACCTATCTTACATAGATAGATCTGCACAGACAACAATATGCATAGGCATCCTAAGATGAAGCAACCTAAGATGAAGTTTTATCCTAAGATAAAACTGATAACAATAAAGAAACCATATATATATATATATATATATATATATAAATAAAAAAAACCTATAAGTAGTTTAGGGTATGATTGATGACCTCCAAGAATGCCCCTTCCCCGCAGATGGGGTGCCACATGCTGGCCCCAAAGTATATCCTTGACACTTCATCTGGAACTCCATGTTTTGTTGCACACCCTTAGTTTTTTGCCATGGTGTGGTTGGGTCAGACAGGGGGTATAACCCTGATCCTGTTTGTCCACTCTCGTTCCTGCACAGCCTTGAGTCAGCGAGGGACACCATATTTCATAGTGGGGATGGCTGTATGATCCTCTCTGTGGCATCAGCTGTTCTGAGTGGGAATTGTGTCGTGAAGGCTCGGTAGGTCAGGATGTACACCATTCTCTCTTCCTTCCCCTTCATTTGTTCTTGTGTGCTGTGGTCAGACTTATCTCACTCCCCAAGCTGCAGCTTCAATGTTGTCCTTCAACGCACACTCTCTTGTGGGGCGGGGGGGAGGTGGCTACCCACATAGGTTGGGATTGGGGTTGGGCATTCAGACATCTCCACTGGTTCCCCGATCCATACCATCATATTGCATTCACATCCTAACCACCGGGTTTAAGTTGATTCCTCTTTCCTTGTAGAGATATAAACAATTCGCTCTAGTTTGGTGGGTTAGTACCCAACTCCCTCTCTATACGTCGCCATCTGCACCTATGTCCTCCAAACCCCAGTTGTCTACCATATGTAGCCCTGGATTTGGTCTGGCCCCTGCCATACTACCTGGGCCTCCACCCAGGATTTTGTGTATACAGTAACTTTTTTCCAATTCTCATTTTGCATTTTTTATTATTATTAAGGTTACCTCAGCAGACTCATGTTGTACTTGTTCTTTTGCACTTGGCTAACTTCACTTAGCCTAATTTCCTCCAGTTTTTCCCATGTGGTGATGTACTTCATGCATTTGTCACTACTTTTCAGTGATGCATAATACTCCATCGTATGTATGTACTACAGTTTTTTAATCCATTTGTCAGTTGAGGAAATTTGGACTACTTCCAACTCCTTGCAATTGTGAACTGTTCTGTGATTAACATTGGAGCACAGATGTCTGGTCATGGTTTGCTTCTTTTCTCTTCTGGATATATGCCCAGTAGGGGGATTGCTGGGTCATATGGTAGCTCAATTTCTATCAGTTTTAGCTATCATTAAATTGATTTCCGTAGTGGCTGTATATACCTACACGTCCACCAGCAGTGGATGAGAGTTCCTGTCTCCCCACAGCCTCTCCAACACCTGTTGCTTTCTGATTTTTTGAATTGAGCTATCCTTGAGGTTGTTAGGTATATTTCCTTATTGTTTTGATTTGCATTTCTTTTATAATTAATGATTGGGAACATTTTCTCATATGTCTCATATTGGCCATTTGGATCCTGGGAAACTTCTGTTCAGGTTCTTTTCCCACCTCCTCAGTGGGCAGTTAGTTTGGTTCATTTAGGACGCTATCAGGGTATTGCAGATTATTGTAATAAGATCTCTATTTGATTTTTCATTACTAAAGATGTTTTCCCAGTCTGTCTGCTCTCTTATTACTCTCTTGGTGATTTTTTTTTGATGCACACAGTTATTTTATCTTCAATATATCCCAGTTGTTTATTTGTGCCTCCTTTGTGTTTGTGTCCTTCCGTATTTCTGATAGCCTATGCCAATGTTCTCAGGTTGGTGCCAATTCCCTCATGGATGGCCCTGATACTCAGGGGTTTTTCTTCAAGGTCTGTGATCCACCTTGAGTTTATTCTAGTGCATGGAGTGAGGTAAAGTTATTGTTTTCTTTTTCTATAGATAGATGTCCATTTTTTCCAGCACCACTTGTTGAAAATGGCAACTGTTACCCATTTGATATTTTGGGGCCTTTATCAAAGATCATTTGTCTGTTTACTTCTGTTTTCATTACTGGGCTTTCAGGGTTTTTTTTTTTTTTCCATTGGTCTGAGTATCCATCATTATGCCAATACCATGCTGTTTTGACCACTGAGGCTGAATTATATGTGCTAAAGTAAGGTAAAGCTAGTCCTCTTATGGTGTCCTTCTTCTTGAGGAGTTCTGTTAATTCTGTACTTCTTTCTTCTCCATATGAAATTGGTAATCATTATTTTTCTATTTCTTTGAAGAAGAATGAGGGTAATTGTTTCGATATTTCATTACAATTATATAGTGCCTTGGGTAGAACTGTTATCTATACTATATTGTCTCTTCTGATCTACGAGCATGGGGTATTCTTCCATTTGTTGATGTCACTCGTGGTTTGTTGTAATACTGTTTTGTAGTTTTCATCATATAGAACTTTTGTTCTTTTATTTAGGTATATCCCTAGATATTTCAATTTGTGCTTGGCAATTATGAAAGGTACCTCCTTTTTTATCTCCTCTTCTGTGGTCTTATCTGATGTGTATAGCAGTCTGATCGACTTCTGATTGTTGATCTTTTATCTTGACACTCTGCCACACTTCTCTATTGTTTCCGGTACTCCCCTTGTCAAGCTTTTGGGGTTTTATATATATATATATAAAATCATATCATCTGCAAATAATAATAATTTCACCTCCTCTTTCCCCAGTTGAATACCTTTTATGTCTTTTTTTTTGCTTTATGCTATTATCTAAAACCTCCAGTACGATATTAAATAAGAATGGGGAGAAGTTACATCATTGTCTGGTCCCCTTTTCAGTGGGATTGTTTTCATATTTTCTCCATTGACTATCACGTTGGCTATTGATTTTTTATATAGAGTTTGTATTGTCTTAAGGAATTTTCCTTCTACTCCTATCTTCTTGTGGGTTTTAAAAAGGAATTGGTATTGGATGTTATCAAATGCTTTTCCCTCATTTATTGATATTACCATGTTGTTCTTACAGTTTTTCATGTCAATGAGGTGAATGATACTAGTGGTCTTTTGTATATTGAACCACCCTGCAACCTGGGTATGTAACCCACTTGTTCTTTGTGAATTATTTGTTTTATATACATATATATTCAATTGGCCAGTATTTTATTAAGGATTTTTGCATCAATATTCATTAGGGATATTAGGTTGTAGTTCTCAATTCCCGTAGGATCCTTGCCTGGTTTGGGGATCAGGGTTATACTAGTTTCATAGAAGGAGTTTGGGAGTTTACCATCTTTTTCTATACTGTAGAAGAGGTTTTGTAGGATTGATATTAGTTCTTCCATGAATCCTTGGTAGAATTCTCCTGTAAAGCTATCCAGTCCAGGTGATTTTTTTGTTGGTAATCCTTTAAAAGCGTTGCCTTTTCTTTTGTTGTTGGGGAAAATCTAAGAGGGACTGTTTTTCTAAGAATTCATCCATATCTTCCAAGTTGTTGGATTCATTGAAATGCAGTCCTTTGTAGTACTGCGTAACTATCCTTTTGATTTCATTAGAGTCAGTGGTGATGATATCTTTCATCCCTCATTTTTGCTATTGAATTTTTTTCCCTCCTTTCTTTGGTTCAGACTGCCAGAGGTTTATCAGTTTGGTTAATTCTTTCATTGAACCATCTTTTAGCAGCAGTAATTTTTCCATTGTTTTCTAATTTTTCCTCCCCTGGATCTCAGCCCTGATTTTTATCATTTCTTTTCTTTTGGAGTTAGCGGGATTGTCCTGCTGACTCTGATCTAGTCATTGTAAATTCTGTGCCAACATATCAGATATGAGACGCTCTTCCTTTTTCAGGCGTGCCTGTATTGCTATGAAACTTCCTCTCAAAACTGTCTTTGTTGTGTCCCCTAAGTTTTGGTATGTCATGTTTTCATTCTCATTGATTTCTAGAAATTTTTTTTAATTTCATCTCTGATAGGTACCAGTATGCACTCCTTTTGCAATAGAGAAGTGTTCATTCTTGAATTATTTGCTCTATATTTCTTCATATTCCTTTTGTTGAGTTTGAACCTTATGGCACAGTGCTTTGAGAGAGGTCTGTGAGATAGCAATATGCTTAAAAATGTGTAGATTAACCTTGTGGCCCAACATGTGGTCTATCTGTGACTATGTTCCGTGTGGGAATGAAAAGAATGTGTTTTTATTTTAATTTGGATGAAAAGCTCTGTAGATATATACCAAGTCGAATTGTTTCATTGTAGTGTTTAGAGCTCTAGTCTCCGTGTTGAATTTCTTTTCTTGTGGGCTTTATCAGAGAGTAGTGTGTTGAAGTCACCCACTATAATTGTTTAGGCCATGATTTCTTTTTGCATCTTTTGGAGTGTTCAGTTTGCGTATTCTACAGACTTCTCTTTTGGGGAATATATGTTTAAAATGCTTTTTTTTTTCTTTTACTTTCCTACCCTTGAGAATTATATAGTGTCCCTCCTTATCTCTTTTCATGGTTTGCACTTTGATGTCAATTTTATCCAAGATTAGGATGGCTACACCTGATAATTTTGAATTGCTGTTTGCCTAATATGCTTTTCTAAAGCCTTTGATTAGCAACATATTTTTTCTGTGATATTTAGATATGTCTCCTGTAGGCAGTAGATTGAGGGGTTGAGTTGTCTAAGCCAGTCTATTAATCTCTGTATCTTAAGGCCTGAATTTAATCCACATCTATCTGTGAACTCTGTGTTGCCATTTTATCACTTTTATAATTTTATCACTCTTTTACTGGGTCTTTTTCTATCTCCATGGGTTGTGTCCACGTGTGTTTGTGGTTCATTCTTGCCTTTCTCCCATCTCTGAGCCTGAGTTATCTTGGGGGCTGTTATCCCTTTGATGGTCTCTGGGTAGAGTTGTTCTGTGCGGCAGTCTCTTGTATATGTTGGTGATTGTTGGGGTGGGGAGGACTTGGCTGACCATTTGCGCGGGCGCTGATACAATGCCAACCTTTCGGTTAGTTAGCGGTTGCGGAGAGGGCGCCTGAACTCTACTGCAGAAGAAATGGCAGTGTCCGTGGAGTGTGGGCTCTGTGGGGCGCACTGTCCTGTGGTTCGCGCCAGCTTCTGGTTCAGAGGAGGGCTCTGAGTTTTCTTGGGAGTCAACGATCCAATTCGGCATCCCCACCCAGGCCTAAATCTCCCCCACTAACCTCTCTCCGGGTGTGAGCTACCTATCTGGCCACCATCTTCTTTGGGGTGTGGGCTTTCTATTTTTCAAACAGTTTCAGTTTTGGAAACCCACAAGGAATCACTATAAGTGAGCATTGACTCTACAGAAATGAGTTTGTTTTACGTTTTGTCTTCTTTTACTAGGCGTACTTTCTCTAATAAACCTCTATAATTTTAGCAAGATTATATAAGTATACCCCAACAATTAGTCATAATAACCTTCCTAAATGATCTCTATGCTTTGAATTTTATTTGCCAGCAGCTTACTTTAAAAGGGACTGCTTTGCATTTACCTCCTTTTGAAGACACACTAAATGACACCAAGATGAATGTATTAATGCCATAATAAGTATGATTCTATTCTCTAAGAGCAGAAATAAGCTAATACATTTATTTGGAGTAAACTCATACATGCAGGAACTGGAAACTTAGTACCTACCCTTTTGTATTTATCTTCACATATACAGTGAAACTTACAACAGCAACTGTTATTAAAAAGGAACCTTAGAAGACAGTGAATTTATTGAATGGAAAAGGAAAACCCCGAAAAGATAGATGACAACAGTGGCACAATCAATAACATGCAATCAATGTCACTGAATCCATCTGTAGAATCAGTGTTAGTGCTGTGTTTTTTGCAGTGTATATTGTTAATACTTTCTTTTTTCTCTGGTGATGTTGCAGGGGCATTTCAACCATGTTTTAGTTAGCTGTCTAATGCTGAACTTACTGAGGCAACTGAGGTCTACTGAGGTCTGGTGAGACCTCCTCATTATGGAAAGTGCATGAACACTATGTCTGATAAGATAGTTGTCGTTGTAAAACTCCCTGATATTTAGGCCAGAAACAATAAGATTCGGGATGGAAATCTACCCCAATTATCTAATGAGTAGCTATTGTCTTCCTGGTTTAATACATTTTAAAAATGTCTTGCCTATCAGAGAAATTCACATAACCAATGTAGGTTGGGATGCACAAAAAGCTTTATTATCCAATTCTTGTATTAGAACAGCTTGTAACATCTGTATAAAGATAGCAATAATATTTGGACAAGGATATCAACCAATTACTTTGAATTTTTGTGTAAGGGTATGACTTAAGAGGACAGGCTGTGATATAAAATATTCAGAAACTATGTAATATAATCAAGTGAGAATAATAAATTCCTGGTACCATTTTAAAAAATAATTATGATGATGATGATTATGTATAATTTATCAAGGGGTCATGTGTGAGGGCGAAGTAGGGAGAGTAAAAAGAGGAACTTATATCAACAACTCACATAGAATGCACATGTTTAGAGAAGAATGATAGCAACATATTTACAAATATGTTTGATGCAGCTGATATATGGATTATTAAAAGAGCCCCAATAAAATCGAGTTAAATTAAATTAAAAAGAGAAAAGAAATAAAACAGGGGGTTGAGCTCTACAAGTCACATGACCTTGGGATTATTCTTTTTTTGATACTTGATAGACATCAAATTATATATATATAAATACATTAGAGGTTAATGGATGTCACTAACTGGGGATTATTGGTCCCTATTTCTTTCTTAAATCATTTTAATGGAGGGTTGGTACATTACTTCTCACAATACATTAAATACATATAATATGAGAACTGGCACTGATCCTTCACAAAGTTTTTCAGATCATAGAAAAGGATGAAAAACTCCCAAACTCATTTTATGAAGCCACTATCACTTTGAAACCAAAACCGGGAAGGGATCCCACAGGACTAGAGAACTGTAGACAGATATCTCTATGAATATAGATGCAAAAAACTTCAACAAGATATTGGACAATAGAATACAAGCGTATAATCCAGCAGCAGCTCTCCAGGGGCAAGGCTGGGTAGCTCCCACGACTACCAGATGGCAGTGATAGAAAAAAAAGAATACAAAAGTATCGAAATGCATAATCCATCAGGATCTGGCAGGATTCACCCCAAGGATGCAGGGATGGCTTAATATTGATAAATCCATCAATATTATGCACCACACTGATAAGATAAAGCATAATAACTACGTGATAATATCCATAGATGCAGAAACAGCTTTTGACAACATCCAGAACTCTTTTCTAATTAAGATGTTCGGGAGCACAGGAATGGAAGAGCAGTTTCTCAAGTTAATACAAGCTATCTATGAAAGGCCAATAGCTAACATTATTGTCAATGGAGAAAATACTAAATCAATCCCACTGAAAAAGGGAACTAGACAAAAATGTCCCTGGTCCCACTGCTATTCAATATAGCATTGGAGATCCTAGCTAATAACATAAGACAGCAAAAAGACATCAAAGGTATCCAACTGGGAGTAGAGGAGATAAAATTATCTTTATTAGCTGATGACATGATCCTGTCCATCAAAAATCCCCAAAACTCCACAACCGGAGTACGAACAGCGATAGAAGAATGTGGAAGAGTGTCAGGGTACAAGATTAACAAACAGAAGTTGATTGGTTTGCTGTGTACATCTGACAAGATCATGAAAGAAGAGATCAGGAAGACAGTACTATTTACAATAGCCAAAAATAAATTGAAATATCTAGGGATATATATATGTGTGTGTGTATGTATATGTATGTGTGTGTGTGTGTGTGTGTATATATATATATATATATATATAACAAAAAAGACCTATACAAGGAAAACTACAAAACCCTACTACTTGAAACCAAAAGCAACCTCCACAAATGGAGGAATATCACATGCTCATGGCTTGGGAAACTCATTATAGTAAAGATGTCTATCCTACCCATGGTACTTTATAAGTTCAATGCTATCTCAATTCAAATACTAACAACCTTCTTCAGAGAACTGGAAAAACTGGTCACCAACTTCATATGGAGAGGAAAAAAGCCCAGAATTAGCAGAGATCTCCTCAAGTAGAAGGACACAGTTGGGGGGTGGGGGGCGCTTGCTTTACCCGACTTTCACACCTATTACATCACCACAGTGCTCAAAACAGCACGGTACTGGCATTTTTAAGAAACAAATACCAGTAAGGTTGACATGCCTGTTTCCAAATGGAAATGAATAGGAAATGTGACCATAGCTTAAAATAGAAGATGAAGGGAAGGAACAGGGATAAGAATAGGCAATCAAATCTTATTCTATATTTGGATGTCCTTACTTTGGATGAATTTAAGTTTTTCCTCCGTCTGAATAGTGGTAAACTGTAATTGGCAAAATAAGATAACATATATTTAAGACTCTGAATGGATTATAATAAGGGAGTATTTATAAAAGTGAAGAGTTAATATTACAGTGTACTAGCTACCTAAAATTAAATTCTTCAGAGTGATTACTTTTTTCTTTTATATTCTATTTTCTTTCTGCTCTCAAAGCTGAAACACAAAAAAAGAAAATGAAAATGCTAAATTACAATTCTTATGCATTCAAATTCTACATTTAAAAAAGGTGAAATTGTCCACTATTTATTCTTTCTGCTCAGAATACCCCAAATAAGAGTATTTTGTGCAAGAATAAAGATATCATAATTTACACACAACTTAAATAACTAAAGGCTACAAGAAACCCATATGCATTATTCTATTTATTCCTATTACTTGAAGTTACATATGAGAAAATTAAACCTACGAATATTTCTATAAACTGCCAAACCTTATACAGTTATTAAATGGCAAAACCAACATTGAAATAGAAACTTCTGGAATACAGCTCTCTGTTCTATATATTTTGCAACCCCATAATTTCCCTTTTTAGAAATAGAACCTGAATATTTTCAAACAAAAATTAGTAATTTAAGGTATGCTCCTTTTAAGCATTAAATGTAAAACATTAAGTGTAAAACTGAAACATAGCATTGAATATGATTTGCTAATATAGGAAAGTTAAATCCTTGAGAAAGGAAGACTTTTGGTCTCTTCAGTAATTCAGGATGGACAGTTAAAAGCCTAGCATCATCCATGATATCTATATCATATGTCTCATATAATAATAGAAAAAAAAGAATCTTATCATGTGAGATGCTAGGTACAGTTTATATTTTTATGACCACTGTTTTTTAAGTTTCCAGGTAGAAATTAGTCTCAAAGATTGACCTGAGAAAGTCACCTGAGATGAAAGTCGCCTAGTCACAATTTTAGGCTTTCTGCCTGGAGGTTTCGTGCTTTTAGTTTATACATTAAAGCTCAGTCACTCATCAGGAGATGCTTGCAACATTATTGTTCCTTCTAGGACAAGACATCCAGCCAGCCTGCTTCCAGACTGTCACCATCAGAAAATTAGCTGGTGTTATTATTGATGATCAAAAGTGAAAAAGCGTTAACTAAATAAACCAAAGCCTATTTTCATTCTAATAAACAAATATATTGAGTATATTACATATGGAAGAACAGCATCTGGTAACTAATCATTGCAGAAAAGAGGAAAGTGTGTCAACATCCATACTCTTTTTGCATTTTATGAGTTTTAAGATTTTTAAGTGAGTTAGCTGTTGCACTGGTAGTATGAGTCAGCAAAGTGCTTTTTAGTTTCATTTTTAAATTGCTTCACAAATGAAAATCAATGATAAAAAAATACCCAAACCAATGATTACTGCTAGCCAGTAGATTCCACCTCCATAGAGTAGGACTGCCTATGGCTTTCTGAATTATAAATCATTTTCAGTGAAAAAATAAAACCATAAAATAAAATAAAATAAAAAACAGAGAAAATGGAGTGCATCCTGGAGTGTTATTCCCATTCAGAACAGCCAAATGCACAGAGAAGATCATCTGGCCGGCTCCATAGTGAATCATAGCATTCCTTGCTGACACAGGCCATATGGTATAACAATGGAGAAACTGAGTCAGGACTGTATCTTGTCTGACCCAATAACACCATGGTAAAACACTAAGGGTATGTAACATAGCATGGAGTTCCTGAGGGAGTTCCAAGGATATACTTTGGGGACAGGGTGTGGTACCCCATCAGACTCAACTTGGGACACTCCTAAAGATCAGCAGACCTTGAACTATTTACAGGTTTTTATTTTGCTATTAATTTTATTTTTTTTACTTATATATATTTTAGACATGGGGATTTTTTTGCC
>PVJH01032279.1:0-22841 GCA_004026705.1 Nesogale talazaci | reverse complement strand
TTGAAAAGTTCTGTTTGCTGTATTAACAGCACTGTGGTATTTCATTCAGTCCATGGGGTTGAGATTCCAGGAAGTGTGTGATTCCACCTTTGGGCTCTAAAATCCTATCAACAAAGATGCTGGCAAATACTTCTGGAAAGGACAACAAGGAACTGAACAATCAAAAGTTGACCTTTCCTTCCAAGCTGAATCCTTCCTCCAATACCCTAACACCACCAAGAATACTCTTTTGCCCAATCCTGTCACAGCACCAGAAAGGCCTTGAAAGCATTTTGGAAATGCACCTGCAGCATATACTTACCTAATCTCAACCTGATTTAAGATTGTGCATCTTCTCAAATGTTTTTGTAAGTTATAATTCTGAGAGCATGTCTTTGGGAAGACTCTGCTTGAGCCTATTTAGGCTTTGGCAGACTTTGAAAGATCATGCAAGATTGATCTGCTTGTAATGCAATATTTCAATGTGACCAAGGATAAAATTTCATAGATGAGAAACAAATCAAATCTATTTTCATTCATTACTTGGCTAAATCTTGCAAATAAAAAGCTTGTTGTAGCTTTTCAGCCCCTTCTGATGATTTTCAGGTTTATCCTGTGAGGACAGAAGGAACATGAAAACAACTTCCTAATCAAAACTAAATACGATGCTCATTTCCTTTCTTACTAGACATGGAAAAGAAAGACAAACAGAGAGACATAGACCCATGCACAAACTCTCTCTCTCTCTCTCTCTCTCTCACACACACACACACACACACTCACAAACACACACCCCCTGACAAACACAGAGACAAACACAGAGAACAATTAAGATAGCAAATATTGGATGATGTGACATGATATAAACAGTCTTTCAAAAAATTAACCGGGAGGTCATGAAAGCTCTGACCTGCTTTCCCTCTTTGGGTGTGAGCATTAGATAATTACTATAGTGTAAGCATTATATACATGCCGGGGCTTTCACAGCACAGGCAATAAACCACAAGAAGTTTCCTGCAAAAGCAATTGATTCTAAAGATGAAGACAGTTGTCTAAATACACCGCCCTAATGATGCGCATGGTCTATTCTTCAGCTGATGGAAAGAATAGTGGCTTCATAACCTGATAGCAGTGGGTCAGGAAAAAAGAGTTTTTAAAACCGCTGAAATGGAATCTGACTTCATCAATATTCCTCTAACCTTTGCTGGGAAATCTATATGATTCATCATAATGTGAAGAATTCCCTTTACAATCAGCTTTTACTGTGTGATTTCAGACTCCAGTAACATCTCTGACTCCCCTCTCCTGTTCACTCTAACTAGAATCTGCTAAGAAATGAGAAAGATAATCACTCTTTGCTCTGATAACTGAAAAGTTCACCTCGATCAACAAATTTGTTGAATGTCAACTATTCACAATAACATTTAATGGTCAAGCAATCATCGCATCAGTCCATTGACTTCATTTAGTTCACATATCAATTCCAAATACAAAATTACAATATAGTTCAGGTTTTATTTATTTATTTTTAAATAATAGGAAGAAGCATTGTACTCTGCTTAATGGTGCAAACGTGAATATACTTAAAGGTGTAGTCTGCAGCTTCCTTTGAAATGCATCAAAACATAAGATTGATTGATGAAAGGGTGATGGATATCTGCAATAAAGCAAATACAGCAAAATGTTAATTGCAATTTGTAGGTATTGGATAGATGAATGTGCATTGTAAACTTCTTTCCCTTTTAAAGACGGCTTAAAATGTTCACAATACAACATAGAAGGTTCACCATAAAATTTCAGCTGAGGTCTGATAGTTAAAGCAGTCGAGAACTGGCGCAGTCTGAGGACTGCCTGATCAGAACAACTGATGCCAGCAAATAATTAGCAGAGAGGCAGATTGTCTGCATTGCTTGACTCCAATATTTCCTCTGAAACCTCAAAACGCTGTGTGGTATTGGGTAATTACAAGACACGAGGCCTTCATCTCAGAGATACCCCTTGAGTAGAATATAAAGGTCTGCACAGTGGCATGATCAAAAATATCTTTCAATGGGTAAAGAGCATCTGCTTCAAGCAGTGTGCTCCTTTAAAGAACTGTATGTACAGGACCCGCTTGAAATTGGCAAATCAAAAGGTTAAATAGAAACCTTAGAGGACAGTGAGCCTTTGTCTACAGGGAGGCAGAGGGTGGGGAGAATTGCACAACCTGGAGCATGAAATCAGTGCCGGCGAAATGCACATGTAGAAAGAGTTGACTTAGTGTATGCTCTTGTGCATACTAAATCAATGATAATAATTTATTTTTAAGAAATAATGACAGAATATGTATTTTGCCTAAAGTGATTCGTTCCTTGAGTCTCTACTGCTGGTAACATCAGAGAAACAGCTTGTTTTAAACTTCTAAACTTTACTGTGATGGGAAAGGAAGACTCCCCGATCGCACAGTGGCTTTAGGAGTTGTCTGCTAACCACAGGGTGAGTGGTACCAATCCAACAGCGGCTCTGTGGGAGAAAGATGAGGCTGCCGCGATCCACAGCACACCCTGTGTCACAAGCATCTTGCTGAGGCCCTACCTTCATCTCAGTGACTCCTCCGTCACCTCTCCAGCCCATCTCTCCATCTACTCTTCAGCCAGTGGGATGGAAACCACATGCTTCAGTATCGGTGTCGATTCCTTCCTTCTAGGTTGCCCCTGGTATTCTTCGGCCCTTTGGATTGCGCATGATCTTCCTATAGTATCCTCCTTCTTTCCCGTGTTAGTGTCTAATCTGTTCCCTTTATAATTTTTCCTGAGGTTTAGGAACCACCCTACTCTAATAGATATGACTCCATCAACATGGCAAATAGTAAACAGTCTAGTCCCAAACAGGGCCAAGTTCAGTAGTGTGTGTGGGCCACTGGGTTGATTTCCACTTTTAGTGACATCCCTTGATGGAGTAGCACTGCCACATAGGATTTTCTAAGCTGTAGTCTCTATGGACCAGGGTTTTCTCCCTCCAAGTCAGTGAGTAAGTTTGAACCTGCAACCTTTCAGGGAGTAGTTGAACATGTAACCATTATGGCCCCTGAGCTAGGGACTAGGATTTTAACAGATATCAGGGGTTACAAAATCAACCCATACAACCTACTCCCATGGTTTTTCTCTTCCAACAATCTCAGGATCCTATGGGAGGGAGCATGGGTATATTTGCTTTCTATTGCTGCTAAAATAGCTTACCAAACAGATCTTTAAAGCATCTTGGAAAATTATGTAATTCAAACAACAGGGTACAGCAAGTCTCCGATGGGCTTCTGCTTAGTCAGAGAGGTGAGAAATCAAGAGGACACTGGGCTGTTTTTCTCAAAGGAGGAGGCACCTCTTTCAAGCTGTTGGCTAAAGTCAGTTCCTTGCAGCTGCTTGCTGACTGCAAGATAGGAATGAGTATTTGATTCTGTCAGCAATTTGCTTGCCTTCTCATGCTCTTCCTGTAACCGCCCCCCAGTAAAGACAAGAGAAATCCTTCACCTGCTTCGAATCTTTCCTGTTTGACAGCATCTCTTCAATGTCCTGCCTGCTTCCAACGACTTAAGACTGAATTGAGACTACCAAGACAACCCATGATAAACTCCCTATATGGTCTGTAATATACCGTATTTTCAGACTAGAAGATGCACTTTTTTCCCCAAAAGTGGGGGGGAGGGGGAAGGTGTGAAGGTGCATCTTATGGTCCAAGGTGTGGTACCCCAGAATATATTTGGTTCGGAATATTTTTTTCTTATTTTCCTGCTCTAAAAACTAATTGTGTCTTATGGTCTGAAAAATATGGTATACAGTTTTAGGAACTTGAATGGAGACATCTCATAAGGAGATTAATATTTGCCTAGACACTAATATCTGTCTTGGGGCAAGGTGGGTTACACATTGTACTGCTAATTTGCAGATCACTAGTTTGAAACCGCCAACGTCTCTGAGGGAAAATAAAATGAGCCTTTCTACTGCCTTAAAATGTTATGGTCTCAGCTGAGCCCTCGTGGCCCAGTGGTTGTGTGCGGGACTGCAGCCCACAAGGTTGACAGTTCAAATCCAGCAGCAACTCTCCAGGAAGCTGGGCTTCCTACTCCCACCAGGACAGTGAAAAACAAGGATAAAACAATGTTACAATCTCACAAACTCACCAGCGACAGTTCTACCCTGTTCTTTATGGTCCTTACAAGAAGGAATCAACTTGGTTGCAGTGAGGTTGGGTTTGTTTATTTATTTTGTTTTGTTTTGTTTTGTTTTGTTTTGGGGGCATCATTACCCTCTGGTGGTGAGAATAGGAGGCCCAACCTTTGCTCCTGTGGAGCCGCTGTTGGAATTGAACCTCCATCCCAGTGAGAGGTTTGTTTGTTTTTTAATAAAAAGTGCTCCAATGAGTTTCTGATTCTTGTATGGAACTCTTTTAGATGAAACACTTAGATCAAATCAGCCATACTTGCCAGAGATGCATTATAGGAAGAAAAGGAAAATATCTCTTTAAAAAACTTGATTTAAATGATGATGATATTTACAGAACCTATAAATATACTGGAAACTACTACATTGTGACTTCCAAAAGTTAATGTTATGGCAGACACATCATATTTTCAATAAATCTTTTAACTAGTACTTAAAAAAAAAGAAAACCAAAACAAAATTTGCAATAGTGTTTGCCCTGGAACATAAACCTACTCAGATGAAAAGTTGCAGGAAAACAAATATTTAAAAATGAAAGTTGTACAGTTGCTGCTGGAATCCTTTTGATAATCTTTGTTTTGTATGTTTTCCTATACACAGAAGTCAGGATGGGTGAATCTGTGGATATGACAATTAGTTGAAAATTTACCTGGAAGGGATGGCAGTGATGATGGATATGGGGAGACATCAGCAATTGGGCATAAGAAGGAAGAAAATGTTCCAAAGTTGATTGCATTGTACACAGTCATTTAATATGATTTAACTATTATTTAATATGTCAGTGATATCTCAATAAACTAGTTTTTAAATTGTGGGCTTACTAGAGACTAAGACAATGCATTACTGAAAGAACTTGTATGTAGTGATACACAGATGAGAGAAACATGTTTAAACACTTATTTGTTGGGATAAACCTGTGCACATGTGAAATGGAATCCTAGAAGAAATACTTTTTACTTACCATCATTTATATAATGGAATAGTGGATTAAGCAGTGGGTTCAGACCCACCAGCTACTCCACGGGAGGAAGACAAAGATGAGTGAGAATTAACACAATTCCAGTGGATTTAGTATTTTGTTTTGCTTTTTTTTTTAAATTTAGTAGACTAATGATTTCTAACACATATAGGGCAGTTCTATGTGCTATATATAAATATATTTAATCTTATCAATCATTCTATGTACTCTTAATATGCTCATTTTAGAAAGTAAACTGAGCACGGAATATTTAAGACACTATTGTCCATGAATGCATCTAAACTCCCAATTCTATGCTGCTTTCCCAGATGTTGTTGAGTTGGCTTGACCTTATGAAGATCCCATATGTAGAAGAAAAAATGAACTGTGATCCATTGTTTTCAAGTGCTTATTTTTTTTGAAAATAGATCAACAGGTCTTCTTCTTAGGTGCCTCAGGGTCTTCAGAAAAGAATATGCAAACTCTCAGTTAGCAGCCGAAAACTCTAACCATATTTGAGCCACTCAGAGACTTCTGGATAATAGCTTTGAGAGTTAATTATTTAATCTGGAACCTAGTTTTCTTATCACCAAAAAAACAAGCAAACAAACAAACTTACTGCCTTCAGGATCATGGAAACTCATAGTGAACTTATAGGAGAGGGTAGAAGTGGCCCTGTGAGTTTCCAAGTCAGCAACTCTTTGTGAGAGAAGAAGAGCAGTCTACTGGCCTAGAAAGCAGAAGAAAGGTGAAAATGGAGACGCCTCAGGCCCAATACTCTACCTAAAGAATTGTACAAGTGTCTCAAGGCCAAATTTAGGAAGCAAGATAGAGTGTGCCAAAGACTAAGGAATGATATACTGAAATGGGCAAAAGGCAGAGTTCAAAAGACTAGATTTCAGTTCCAGCTTCACCCAGGACCTGTGCAGCTTTATTTGCATCCCTTGGTTGCTACAATCTTCCAGCTTCTCCATTGTGGGTGAAGAACCCACAGGCACTTGCTTATGAAGGACCCGTCCAGTCTAATTTTCCCTGATTTTAATCTATAATTTATTCTTGAATGAAGATTCCATCCCTAAACTGTAATCATTTATCATAGGAAAGAACTGGGGGTGGAGAAAAGAATTTCAAAAAGAAATCGAGAAGCAAAATAAAAAGAAACACAGTGATCATCTTTTATGTTGTTATGTTTTAAAGGGGAAGGGGTATACATGACCAAGATAGGTGAGGCAGGTTAGAAGCACAGACTTTAAATCTCTAGGCTCAGACATTTTGAATACCCAAGAACATGTAAAGGTTACAGTGATGACTCACATGAACAGTATTAAGTCAAACTCATTACCACCAAGAAAATGCCAACTCACAGTGAATCTATAAGAAAGGACAGAACTGCCCCTGTGAGTTTCCAAGATGCAACTCTTTCCTGCCGAAAGCCCTGTCTTTCTCCTGAGGAGAGGCTGGTGGTTTTGAACCGCTGGCCTTGCAGTTAGCAAACGAACGCAGAATTGCTCCTCCACTAGGATCCTTTTACAATATTACAAGCTAATTTCCCCCAACTTCGCCCTCTTTGGGTTCTTGAGACCATTTTTACAGTTCACATGAGGTGATGGAGTGTCAAGGAATGGTACATTTCTCACACGCTGGTGTTGCTAATATTGGAAGGAACCACCAAGTCGGCTCCAACAATATAGACTCTATGTCCACAGAAGGAACTGCTGCACAGTTCTGTGCCATTCTCACCATTGTTTATATGCCTAAGCCCATTGGTGCAGCCATCTCATCCAGGGCCTTCCTCATTTCCACTTCACTGAACATGATGTCTATGGCGGTCATGTGCTTATGTTAATTTTATGATTGAGATGTAGGGGTGGAGTCTAGCCTGTTAATCTGGAGATAGTCATTGAATAGCCAATGAGGCCTCTCTGTGGGCATGGGTTTCTCCTGAGACTTCTGGGAAATCTCATGATATTTCCCTTGTGAAGGTGAGAAGCTATCTTCCCCAGTTGTTGGGAGTTAGTCTGAGAGACGATGAATCACGGACAAGACAAGATGGCAGTGTCCGAGAAGCTGGAGGAGCCAGCGGAGAGACCACATGGCTTTGCCCTGATCGAGTCAGACCTCTGAAGCTGGGGTGGCCACATGGAGACCTCTGTCAGCGATGAGTTGCTTCTGCTGTTGAAGAACCCTGAGCCCTGAAAGCAAGGGACCATGTGGAGACCCTTGCCAGTGCCGGGATTCTGCAGCCATTGACCTATGACTTCGTGAGTTGGAAGGACACTCTATAGATTGATTTCAGGCATATGGGTTAATTTTGGACTTATGATTTTGTGTGCATCTATGAAATTTGTTCCTCTAGCCAATCGGGACTGACACAATATCCTTCTCCAGTGTCTGGTCTCTCCTGACATTGTTTCCAAAGTAATAAGACCAAAGCTTGCCTTCTTGCCTCTAAGGAGCACTCTGACATTACTTTCTTCCAATAGAAAGCCTGTCTTTTTTGCAGTTGATAGTACTTTCAATATTCTCCTCCAGCACAACAATTCAAATGCATTGATTCTTCTTTGGTATTCCGTAATAAATATCCAACTGTCACATGCAGATGGTGCAGTGGAAAAAACCATGGCTTGAGTCAGGTGCACCATCGTCCTCAAAGTTACATCCTTGTTCGTCAGTATTCTAAAGTGTCCTTATGCAGATTTATTGAGTGCAAGATTTATTGAATGCCATTTGATCTCTTGACTACTGCTTCCGTGAACGTTGATTGTGAATCCAAGTCCACAATCAGGGTTTTGTGACAAATCTTGACAATGTCAAGCCTTTCTCCATTTATCAGGATGCTACTCATTGATCCAGTTGTGAAGATTTTATCCATCTTGCATGGATTGCAACTGAAGGTTATGATCCTTGAACATTATCATCAGGTGCTTCCATTCTTCCTCACTTTTAGCATGCAAGGTAGTATCAGCTGTGTATTGCAGGTTGTTAATAAGTTTTCCCCATCGTGAAGCTGCACTCTTCACATAATCAGGTTCCCTGATGATTTGTTCAGCATAGAGTTTGCACAATATGGTAAGGGGATACAAACCTGATGCACACCTTCTCAGATTTTAAACCATGCACTAGTCTCTTGTGTTAATACAACTGCCTCATGATTCATTCTCAGGTTCCATATAGCACAAGGGCCGTGTTCTGGAATTCCCAATCTTCTCAATATTGTCCACATTTTATTATGGTCCACAAAGTCAAATGATTTTGCATGGAAAATGAAACACAAGTAGACATCATTCTGGTATTTTCTGACATCTGCAATGATCTCTCTTATTCCACATCTTCTCCTAAATCCAGTTGGAACTTCTGGAAGTTCCCTGTCAACGTGCAGCTGCAAACATTGCTGGGTGACATAAGCAAATTTTTACTCATGTGCAATCCCAATGATATTGTTGCATAGTTTGGGTCACATTTCTTTGGAAATGTGAGATCTAGATCTCTTTCAGTCATTTGGGAAGGTAGCTGTCTTCCAAGTTTCCTGGCATAGACAAATGAGTGCTTCCAAGGTTTCTTAACCTTTCTGAAACATGTCAGTGGGTATTCTGTCAAATTCTGGAGCCTACTATTTTTTGGCAAATGCATTCACTGTAGTTGGAATGTCTTCCTTTAAGAATACTGGCACACCTTAGTACAAGATAAATTTAAGTGACCTGGGCTTACCACGGGCACTTATTTTCAACTTCCCACTTTAATTGCGGTTCTGAGGCATGGAAGGATCCAGAAAAGTCGCTAGGATAAGCATAGAGAATCCAGAAGTGAAAATAAAGAGGAGTCATTAGAAAGGAAATAGTGCAATATCTCCAAAGTGTTTGCTTCCAGAATTTCTCATCACCTTATCAGAAGATCTTGAGTTCTGGATTATGCAATAAATTATAGTCCTAGGTTCTGTAGTTTGTGCTTAACCTCATCTATCTTACTATAGGAGTCAGGCAGTATGTAGAAAAATGTGTCTAATTACATAGTAGGGTAAAGCATGTCATACTTATTGGAATGGAGATTTAAGAGAACACTCATTAAGCATTTAGAACCTATGAGTTAGTTGAGCAGAATAAGTAGTTTTATATAAAATCCACTTTTAAAAATCACTTAGTGCCTGGTTATATTATTATAAGTCAATATTTTTGTTGAAGGTGAGGTTGCTTGTCGGGATAGACCAGTCATTTGAGAAGGCCATCAAAGTGGAGGGGCAGAAAAGGAGAAGAGGGACCGAAAGAAGATGGACTGAAATCATGACTGCACCATGGGGAGGATGGCTCAGGATCTGGCAGTGTTTTGTTCTATGGTGCATCAGGGCTCTAGGGGTCTGAACCCACCTCAGAATAACAATAGAAAAAAGATTTCAATTGTTTATAAAAATATAAACAAAAAGGGTCACAGAAAATTGACAGTCCTGGTATTTGAAGGATAATTATTGATAATATCTCAAAATATTTTCTTACTTTGGATCATTTTGAAAGTACATAAATTGGCTGAGTCCCGGTGGTGTAGTGGTTGTGCATGGGACTGGGGCCCACTGAGATGGAGGTTCAATTCCAGCAGTGGCTCCACAGGAGCAAAGGCTGGGCCTCTTACTCCCACCACCAGAGGGCAGTGATGCCCCCCAAAATACACAAATTATTAATTTTATACATTGTTGTTATATTTTTATTATCTGCTCTTTTTCTAACATTTAATATTTTACATTAGGTCTGATGGAAGCACATGAATCAATTTTAAATTATTTTAAAGGTTGCTTACTTACAAGACAGATGTATGCAAAATAGTTATTTATCCACTTCTCTTTTTGTAGGCATCATTATCATTTTCAGTTTTCAATTATAAATGACAGTGAAACATTGAAGTAAATATATCAATGTTATCTCAGATAATTTCCTCAGGATAGGCTTCTAAAGATGAAATGATTATGTCAAGGCAGGAATATTTTATTAGCTTCTTGGTAATTGGAAGAATTATTTTCCAGAATGCTTGAACCAACTTACATTCCAGAAACAAAGCTGAGAATATGCTTTCAGGATACATTTATAGCATGAGGTGATATTTATTTTACTATGTGACAGTTTTCCAGGCATTTTATTAAAAATGTGTCTTTTGTTTAACCTTATGCCTTCAATTTTAATATACCGTCCATTGTAAAGTGATATGTCTTTTCTTGAAGTCATTGGGACATGTATGACAGAAAAAAGAAATTCAAAATTAAATGTGCAAAATGGAAAGATATACCCCGTAGAACAAAGGCTGCTTAAAACTTTGGAATTTTGTCTGTATTGTTCATGATCATGCCCCAAAAGTGTGTCATGCAGGAGGTGCTAAAAGTTTTTTTTCTTTTGATGCATTTGGAGATGAGCAAATTATTTGAGACAAGCATATTCTTTTTTAAATTAATGACATTGAACATTTTATTCACAGCATTTTTCCCATAAAAACAGAAAAACCTACCTCTTTGTATTTTCCTCCTTTCTATCAGCATCTGTTTCTTTTCATTAAACTTTAAGATTTTTAAGTTATATGATATAAATTCTAATTACATTTCTGTAAGTATTTCAATATTTAAATTGCTATCTAATTTAATTATGAAGTTTATTGACATTGTTTTCTTATTGTTAAATATTGTCCAATATTATGCTATTACTTTGATTTCCATATTTATTTTATTCCAAACAGATTTAACGTCGTATAGATTATGACACATTATAGATGATTTTTTACTTGATATATTTCTCAAACAAACCATTTTTACAAGAATACTTGTTGAATAATTCATTTTTACCAGTCATTCCTGATACTTATTTATCATATATTAACTGCTTACATCTATTAGGTTGTGCTTCAGAAATACTTTATGTTTCTATTGATCTCTCTCTTGCTCTAAATTACAAAATCATTGTATTTATGCATTTTTGTTTCTGATAGTGTCAGTCATACTCAGCAATTTTGTTAAGAATATATTATCACTTCCCATCTGTTTGTTTTCCTGACCAAATTTGAATTTTTATTCTAAAGTTTCCAAGGTAATACTTCTTTCTCTCCCTATACCACACACACACACACACATGCACACATGCACACACATACACACACATGTGCATGCATAATGCAATGAAAAATACATAAACATATGCTGTCATTGAATGCTGTCAAGCTAGAAAAGACTCATAGTTATCCCATGCACAATATAACAGACACGAAGCAGTCCTGTGCTGTTCTTACAATTATTCTCATGCTTGAGCCCATTGTTGCAGTTACTGTGTCCGTCTATCCCAGTGAGGGTCTTCCTTTTCTTCACTGGCCCTCACTTTATCAATCGTGAAGTCCTTCTCCAGGGACTGGTCTCTACTCACCATATGCTCAAAGAATGTAAGACCAAGTCTTAGCATCGCTGACTTTAAGGATCACTCTGGCCATACTTCTCCTGAAACAGATTGGCTTTTACCTTTTATCAATTCATAATACTTTCAAAATTTTTCTCCAGCACCACAATTAAAATGCGTAGATTCTTTGGTCTTTTTAATTCAGAGTCCAATGAATTTCACATGCCTATGAAGCAACAGCAAATACTCTGGGTTGGGTGAAGCACACCTTAATCTTCAAAGTAACATCCTGCTTTCAATACTCTGAATTGGTGCCACGCAGCAGAGTGACCTACTGCCAAACACCTTTGGGTCTCTTGATTGCTGCTTCCATGAGCATTGATTGTGGATAGAGGCAAGGCAAAACCCTTGACAACGTCAATCTTCCTCCATTTAGCGTGATGTTACCTATTGTTCCAGTTGTATTTTGGTCTTCCTTACATTGACTTGTAATCTGTTCTGTAGCTTACAATCCTTGTTCTTCATCACCAAGTTCTTCAAGTCCTATTTACATTTAGCAAGCAAGAGTGTTTTATCTGAATAACACATGTTGCTAATAAACCTCCCTCCAATGATTGTGCCGCTTGCCTCTCCACAGAAGCCGGTTTCTTTGTCAGCATACCAATTGAACGTGTATTGTAAGCTGATATCCTTCTGACACACCCCTTTCCTGATTCTAAACCATGCAATATTCCCCTGTTCTGTTTATGGAACTGTTTCTTGGACCTATCTACATGTTGCACATGAACACAATGAAGAGTTCTGGAGTTCCCATTCGTCTCAAGCAGAGGTGCTCACACTTTTTCAGCATGCAAGCTACTTACAAAATGATCATGTCAAAATGATTTGCCAACTTCAAAAATGCAAAACAAAATTGTATTTCTTTATAACACTTATTCAAAAATGCATTGAGACTTCTTTATAGATTCAAGGTATGCTATGTACCTTGCATAATTGGATGAGTCCATGTTGCAAAGCACAACACAATTAAGTATGTACACTTTTTGTCATGACCTGAGCTAACTCTGATGACTTGCACTGAATGAAATGAGCCAGGGATGCACTGAATCTGCTGACAGCCAGCCTCACGCACACTTCCAACTGATCACCAATAATGGTGAAATGGTACTTGGATGTAATGATCTTTATGTGAGAAAGGCTGGCTCACATAAGTAGAACCACATAATGCAGTCAAAGAAGTCGCACATTTTCTCAAGTTTGGGTTCTTTCCCTCTGTTCCAGAACTGTTCATGCACTATGGACATCAGCTGAATTGTAGTGCCAAAATCTCCCATTTTGTATAAAAGAGATCCATTTGTCTCTTTTTGTCTTCTCACTTGGTCCAGCTCCCCCCACTCATTTTAATGCCCATTCTTAAGCTAAAGAGAAAAAACCAAGGTCTAAAAATTTGTCTAACTTAACTTGTCAGTTTGGCTGTCCTTAGCACACTTGTTGCAAATGTGTCTGACACCTAAGATTGAATGTGCTGGGTATCAATTAAGTGACAGGACTGATGATAGGCTTACATCTATTTTTTTTAATGTCATGCACTTTACCCACACTGTACTTATGATCAACTAGTAGATCACCTATTCTTAAGACATACCAATAGTTTGGTATCATCTGCACCATTGAATGCCTCTGCCTAGTCAATATAATGCAAGTAAACCTCATTCAAGTGTTCCCTGCTTTGAGCCAAGAGACAGCTGACATCAGCAACGATATCCCTTTTTCCATGTCCTCTTCCGAACTCTTGCAGTGTCTTACTGCTATACTGCTGCAACCATTGTTGGAAGATATTAAGCAAAATTTCACTCACATACAATATCAGTTTGAGCATTCTGTTGGGTCATCTATTTTTTGTTTTCAGTTGACCATGTAATTATTATTAACATAAACATATACATACATGGGAGAACATCCCTCACAAAACAGAAAAATCTCCACTAAGTACAGCATCCATAGTATGCATTTTTCCCTCTAGGTAAGCATAGAATAATCCATTCTGAATTAGTGCACACAGTGGCAGTGGCCTGGGAAGGTTCTCTCTGGTCACACTGAATATTTTCATAAAAGCAGTGTAACTCAAACCTCGGGTTTTGAGGTGGCCAATTTAAGAGAACAGCATGTAGCTGTGAAATTTTGTTTCCTGTTCTGGAAAAATGCCACAGAATATGCAGAGATGTCAAACACAGCTTACAAGGACGATGCTATGGGAAAAACTCAAGTGTGTGAGTGAGCGGTTTACTCATTTCAAAAAATCAAAATGCTGATTGATGAAAAACCTCATTCTGGACATCTGTCATTTCCCAAGTAAAAGAAAATGTCTACAAAATGTGTGCACATGTGCTTGAAGACTGATGAGGAGATGGGAAAATCATCTGGGCTATTTTGGAGGTTGGGTCAGTGAATTTTAAAACAAGATTAGAGATTGAGAAGGATCCTGGGAAATTGGTATCAATAGTTCTGATTGTTGAGGAAAAAAGCATGGAGTAGAAACATGTCGTGCTTTGAAAGAACAACTCCAAAGCAAACCAGAATTACCCTCTGAAGGTATTACTGATGGAAAGACATGATGCTAATCTTACCACCTCTAAAGCAAACATCAATCATCAATGGAAGATGCCATTATGATTTGCCTCCCAAAAGCTCATCAAGTGAAATTAAAAATCAAGATGCTATAAATTGTTTGGGGGTTTGGGGCGCCCTGTGAGGGGGATTTTGTATTTAGAGTTTGTTCCACCAGGTCAGACTGTTAATCAAGCTTTCTACTTATAAGTTCTGTAAAGATTGTGGAACAGAATAGCAAAGGCCTGATTTTTGACAGACAGGGGACTGGTTTTGCCACAACAACAGTGCGCTTGCTCACTTGCCCAATGCACCTTAGTCACCTGATCGCCAATCATGGAAATTATTTTCGTTTCCACAAATGCAGAGGGACATTAAAGGACAGAGATTTGACAAAGTAGAAGAGATAGAGGAAAAAAAGAGGAAGGTGCTGTCAGCCATGCAGACAGAGGAGTGTTAAAAGTGTTACCCAGAATGGAATTACAGATTTGACAAGAGCATTAATTGTAATGGAGATTACTTTGAAGGTGATAAGGTTGTTTTGTAAATAAATAAATAAATCCATAGATCTGAAAAAAAATTCCATCTTGGTGGGGGGGGGGTTCCTCCCTCATACATCTATTTGTGGAATGTATATTTATTTTTATAAACAGTCATTAACTTAGATAGATAATATCATGCAGGCTTTTGCTTTCTTATTCGGGAAGACCATATCTCAATTCTTTAATTCTCTAGTTGATATCTATAATCTTACAATTTATCAATATGTTTGTCTGTAAAAAGGCTCAATTTTCTGTTACTCTTGGCAAATGTCTATTCATTTTAAAGGCTATTCCTAGAATTTTAAATTGCTTTTAATAATTTATTTTAATCATTAGAGAAACAATATGAAACATTTTATGGAGCTACATTACTTGAAGACAACCTCTTAATCTGAGAATTTTAATCTTATCATCTTGATTTCCCATTTGCTATGCATAATAATTTTATATTTTCCTTCCCAATTATTATATGCCAACTTTCTATATGGTTATGTTAGTACAAATTGATAAATAATTAGATTTATTTATTTTCTGTGATTATCATTTGAGTTTGGGGCTGTCTTGTTTTCTAATTTTACTTCTCTCGGTTCTAATATCCAGTTCAATGGCTACACAGAAGTACACAGAGCTCAGAGACAAATTCACAATTAAAGAATTTATTGAGGATGTGCACAGTTGTAATGCCTTGAAGAAGTGCCCGGGGTAGCTATCCATCAGCGTAGCCCTTTTACAAAGGGCTAGTCTTACTTGTTCCTTGGTGAGGAAGTCCACCACTCTGCTAAATATCTGGCTCTTGGGTCTGCTGCTGCTTCTCTGATGTGATAGCGGATTTCTAGATACAGGAGTTTCATTCCCTGCACATGGGCTTTGGGTCCATAAAAAACGCTCCACTCCTGGCTCTTGATGGCAATGAGATGCCTCCTATTTCTCAGAAGACTCATTTTGGACACAGCAGGATGACGCTCCGGGGAACCCTGGTCAGAATTACTCACAGGTTAATCCTATCAGCAGCTTCCCCAACCCTCCTCTTACCAGAGCCATGCAGGACAAGGGATTTGGTGGGAATTAAAGACTTTGGCGGAGGCGGGGAGGGGGCAGAGGCACATTAAATAATGCAGTACCCCTGCAAGTGTGTTTTCTAGATCAATTCTATAATCTAGAACTCTCTAGAGTTCTCTCGAAGCCCTAGTGGTGGCGTGGCTTGGAGTTGTGCAGCTCTGCGGGAGAAAGACTGGGCCTTCTACTCCCCAAATCCACACGGTGTGCCTGTGAGTCAGTGTTGGCTAGCAGGCAGTGAGCTTGGAGTGAGAAAACTCTTATCGAATGGATTAATGGTTGGTCTTGAATCACTATTCCTGGGAGCGGGGGACATGATGTCTAAATCTTCAAATTATTTATAAGTCCACATCTATATGATTTTGCTTGTTATTTTGTTATTATTGCCTAGAATCCATATTTCCCTTATACAAGAATAGCCCAATTTTGCTTTGAGTTACTAATCTTTCCTAATAAAGAACTGGAGTGGTGACTTGGTTACAAAACTTCAAGGTCAGTAGTTTGAAACCACCAACCACTCTGCAGGACAAAAATGGAGTTTTTCAGTCCCTTAAAGAGTTTCAGTCTCAGGAAACTCAGAGAGGCAGTTCTGCCATGTCCTATAAAGTCAGTATGAGTTAGCATCCATTAGCTGACAGTGAGGGTTTTTTTTAAATTAAGTCTTGATATATTAAGTACCCTCCTTCTAATTCTAGCTTTTACTCCTAATTGACACAGTCTCATATTTTGTTTTCCTTAGCTAATAAGCCTAATGAGAACTATGGTGCTGCCATTGCTTGTTGAGAATATACAAAGAATAAAATAAGTAAATAGTAAATGATGCCTTCAGCATCAGTTATAATACTAGGCAATATCGCCGGTTGTCATCTCTGGCTACTATTATCTGGCATATTAAAATAAAAAAAGAACAATAGGAAAATGATGATAAAATAAATGTATGTAAAGAAAGTGAGAGGCAAGGAGGATTAGGGATATGAAGATAAGAAGGAGACACTGAGAAAATAATTGGGTGAAATCACACTTAATGTAGCACTGAGAGTGTGCTAGCCTTTCTCCATCAGTAAAGCTTCGGAGAGAAATGTTACTCTGACTTGGACATTCGAAAGCAGAATATTCAATGTAGCCTACGCATCATCTCTCCTCAGCAAGTGAATAGTGAGAAATAATAGATCTTACAGACTTTTTATGATCACTAATTGAGTCATCGACCATAGTCAGTGCATAGTACATTTTCTTGATTCTAAGCATCTGTAGTAGGAGAAATGTGCCTAGAAACAGTAACTCCTCCTCTGTTCCCCCAAATGATCTTGTTTCAGGTCTTCAGAGGCTGACCTGCTGATGTAAACTGACTCATACCGCCTGCCCCTGTGTGCTTCATCACACCGATACTCCGACTCAGGGAAGTGTGAGAGAGCAAGAAACACATTACACATTTGGAAATCCCTACTGATCAGATGTTTGGAGGTTTGGGGGTTTTTTTTGTTTTGCATGTGTAAGTAATAGTAATTTCTACCCAAACTAGCGTAAAAAAAGGAAACTAATATTCCATGGACTCCAGAGGTTGTTTTAAATCAGGAAAGGCCTACCACAGTGGCTCATAGAAGTCAGGCCTCAGATTCAGACCTTCCCTGGCCTTTACTTGACTACCAATGGCATTCATTTCATTTTGAAATTCACCAGAGATGTCCGTCAGTAGCTCCAGGCCTTTCTCTGTTGATAAGCATGTAACTGTACCACTTCCTAAGATTGCCAGATGAAGAGACCAAAGATTGAATTTGCCAAACACCTATAGGTATCAACTCATACCTCGTTGTTGTCTACGGGTCTGGTGACAATTCTTTGAACAGGTCAGGAGAATGCGACTTGATGGTTGGGCTTAATCAAGTAGGTCTCCAGGACAAAAGCTATTGGTGTTGTAAGGTGCCTTCCAATAGGATCTGACTCATGGCAATCTTAGGTAAACAGAACAGAACACTTGATCCTGTTACTGTGACAAAATAAAACAGGCAACTCAGATATCAGAGGGTAATGGATTATAGGCAATAATAGCAATGACACGAAACAGATACTTCTAATAGCTGATGTTCATAAAGTTTAAAAGATGGAAGATGTGGCAGAGATGAAAGGCAATAATATAGTAATACCATATAAGTTTCAGAACTTTTGTGTAATACAATAAGACCTAGAAGCAGCTACCATACTGTCACATCCCTCATCATATATAGATTCAAGAAAAGTCACTGACTTTTATTTTTCTGGGTTGTATATGCCTATGAGAAATATGTATTATTCTCATACACTTTGAGCAATCATGAAAAGTTCAAAAAACAGGAGGAAAGATTTTGTCTTCAGAAAAATCTAATCTGTTAATATAGCTCTTCTGAAGCATCATGGGGAAAAGATAGACCATCAATAAAGGGAATTTAAAGCTTTTGTTGAAGGGGCATGCTGTAATACTCTCTTATGTCAGATCTTACACCTCCTATAACCCATTTTTGTCAGTGTAGAGACATTTTAAATTAGAAAAACCATAGACCTCAAAATGTTTACAAATGTGTACTTCTCTGGTAGTTTGTTAAAACACAACATATTTACTAATGTAAAAAAACCAATGAAACAGTAATTCTTTGGAACAATAAAATTAAAATGTACTCTGTGCTGGCAGAGAGAGTTGAGCTTCAAGTCAATGTTCAGGTGCCCACAGGCACTGGCGTAAAACAACTCCATTTCTCTCCAGGCTCAGAAATGATCAGTTTTAGGGAAGGATCTGTAGGTTTCCAGGTCAGAGTGGATGAAGCCCAGACTAGGGCTTCAGGAACTGTTAACACAAAAGAATGTTGAACTAAAAAGTAATGTGTGAGATGACAGCAAAAGATATTCCAGTACATTTATTCACTCCCTAGGAATGTACTGAAGGTCTTTTATGTCCCAATATAGTCTTACAGAATAGAGCCATGAAGAAAGCAACAAAATTACTACACAACTGAACCTAATCTATAACTGAAACTTGAGATGTAGGTCAGGATTATACAACACGGGCAAAGAATTACCAATCTAGAATGACCTGGGTTAGGGTAAGCGGAAGAGAAGGAGTAAAGAATGTAGAAGCCTGGAAAATACACCCGGGATAAGCATGAGACTACTTAAGTATGAATAGTCATGATTCTTTATAAATAGTGTAAATAAATGTCTAAAGGATTTCTTAAAATCATAATAAATCCAGTCAAATATATGGTCATACATGTATAGCAGTCATTTGTCTTCATTTTCCTGGGGCATCACAGATATGGTCCTGTTGTCAAAGCATAATCAGTACTTTCACACTCAAAATATCTGGCTCATGTGAAAAATTATATAGCTCCCCCACTTTTAAGAATATAGGATCGGAACTCTCTTACAGTGTAAATAGGAATCCTAGAATCCTCCCCCTTCACACACTATTTCTGGGTCAGAACCACAACTCGTTTTTACTATTTCCCAAGGGTCCTAGATTAACTTGGCATCCTCTGTCTTCTGCTCTTCCTCGGGCCTGTGTTCTCTCTTTGTGCTGACTGTAGGCTCGGGAAGAAACTCCTTCCTCCTTAGTCCAAAAAGTATCCACTCTCCCAATTAATATTGATCCTCATCCTTAGTGGACTGCCAATGGAAAACAGAACACAAAAGTTCAACACATATCAGAAGGACAAAAATTTGGAAATGTAAATTGTTTATCCTTCTTCTTCAGAAGTTTCTTCCTTCTCTCTCCCTCCAGGTATAGTCCAGACTCAGTTGATTTTTGAGGTGTTCTTTGTTTCTTCCCCTCCATACCCCCACAGCTTTCTGATTTCTCTACTTCCAAGAGTCAGTTATTGCTTCAAGTCCAATGTGTAGATGTGGATTATCTATTCTCACCACCACACAGGAATGAAGCCTTTTCTCTCTTTAAAAGGCAAGAATCAATCTAAAATCCCTCCCAGGGGGACAAATAATGGAAGAAGGGGCCACGGAGGAAGATGTAGATGTGGAAAAAATAATCGATAATTTATCAAGGGTTCTTGAGGGAGAGCAGGTGGGGGAGGGAGGGAAAAGAAAAGGGGAGCTGATAGCAGGGGCTCAGGTGGGAAGAAAATGCTTTGAAAATGATGATGGTGACATATGTGCAAATGTATTTGACATATTGGAGGAATGTCTGGATTGTGCAGAGATGTATGAGCCCCCCAATAAAAGTATCTAAAAGAAAAAAAAACAGGCATTCTAGGGAAAGTAGATGTGGAACTAAAATACCTAAAGGGAGAAGCAACCGACGAATGAGACAGTGTATCTTGACAATGGCTAGAAAAAGAAGCAACCTAGATAAATTTGTTAAATACACAGAGAAGTTGGGAAAAATCTGCCCTTATAAGTACTTTTCAAAAAGATTATCTGAAATATTGACCTAAAAATCTTCGGTTCTTAACATTATTTTCAAAACAAGATTTGTTTCTGCAAGAGATGTCCAATATTTTCTACCCATTCCAAATTGCTGTATTTTTGACATAAATCATCAATGTGAATGTTTGATGGTTAGGATCTATATTTCTTAAAAGTTTACTGCATGGGCTGAACCCTGGTGGCATAGTGGTTGAATGTGGGACTGTGGCCCAATGAGTTGATGGTTCAAATCCAGCAGCACCTCTCCAGGAGCAAGACTGGGCCCCCTACTCCCACCAGAGGGCAGGGATGCCCCCCCCCCAAAAAAAGTTTACTACATTTTGTATCTTTATATATATTTGGTATTCAGGAAAAAATCCATAACGCTTCACACAAACCAATAAGTAAAATGTGTTGAGGAAAAAGGCAAAGGAAGGGGGTGGGGAACAGCGAATTTAAAAACAAGCATGCCACAAATACCTATACAGATGTGAGAGATAGACCGCATTTTTTATTCAATGCCTTCTAGTAGTAAATGTAACACAACAGAATGAGAAAATAATTCACAGCAACTAGACTATGGGTAATTTTCTAATCTTAAGGAAGAAGATACCCATTTTAAGACCTGGCAAATAATTAGCTCTTGAATTAAAATAATGCCAGCAAATGTCAGCAGTTCAAAACTAGCAGACACTCTGTGTAAACAAGGTGAGACTTTTTTTATTTTGCTTTGCTCCTGTAAAGATTTACAGCTTCGGGAACTCTTCGGGTTGCTGAGTAAGAATCGACACAAAGGCAGTGATGTTAGGGGATGAAGTAATGGCCTCCAGCAATATCCCTTTCAGACTCTGAAACAGATTTCTTTCATACAATGGTATTTTCTAAAAGCTAATAATATCATACTCCATACAATTGATTAAGTACAATTTCACATTTACATAAAGCTGCTTTGTGGAGTAGGCAACATTCTGAATGCTCTATCTGATGTTGTTTTCTCAGCTAAAGCATTTTATGCCTTGCACAGGCTGCAGTCAATCATACTTGATTACAGTTTCTCAAAACTCAGACTTTGACAGGGATGGGAAAATAGAAAGTTCAAAATTATATTCTCTGAAAGGGTTTCTAGCGCAGATATACTGAACTGCTGATTAAGGACAAATCATATTCTTTGACCATCGGTTGAGCAGATTTCCTATGGCAATTAAATAGCCTAATCAGGATTTGTTCCTGAATAGACAGCAATTCAATCTTAACATAAACTTCCTATTGGCAGAGCTAAGATTTCCCTCAGAATATAGTCTGGGCCTGCGCCAGCACATTGACAAATAAACAATCAAGACCTGTGAGTTCTATGCCTTAGAGTAGGCACAGAATTTCAGCCTGGATATTTTTCAAAGCAGACATTTTAAATCTCTTTACACAATCATTTAACCACCTCTTAACAAAGTATTTATAGAAGTCTTACATTGAACAATGTTATTACTGACTACATTCTACAAAGGCGTTCGGGTGTGACCAAATGCACTATATGATATTTGATCTGCTGAATCAAATTTGTTGGCCTGACGATAGTAGATATTTGACAAAATCTGCTGAAAACAGCCAGTGTGATTTTGAAACAATTTATCTTAAACCACACACTTCAACAACAACTGTGGAAGCCATGAATTACATTTTGTTGGTTGCAATCAAGTGCATTTTATCTTGTAGAGATGCTATGTAGAGCAGAGCAAAACGCTGCCCAGCCCTGCACCCTCCCCCAAATGGCTCATATTTGGGGCTGCTGTTGCAGCCCTTATCTCGATCGCCCTTGTTGAGGCTTTTCCTCCCTTCACTGTCCTTCTAATTAAAGCTGTCCTTCTCTAGGGACTGGTCTCTCCTG
Organism: Nesogale talazaci; assembly: GCA_004026705.1. Taxonomy (NCBI): domain Eukaryota; kingdom Metazoa; phylum Chordata; class Mammalia; order Afrosoricida; family Tenrecidae; genus Nesogale; species Nesogale talazaci. The sequence continues at coordinate 876 of PVJH01032279.1, read as the reverse complement.
ACAACATGCTCCAAATATGTAAGGTCAAGTCTTCCCTGAAAGGACGCTTTGGCTGTCCTTCTCCTATGACAGATCTGTTCATTCTTTTGGCAGTCCATGGTACTTTCAATACTTTTAAACAGCACCACAATACAAATGCATTACTCTTCTTCAGTCTTTCTTTTTCAATGTCCCAATTTTCTCTCTTCTTCTTTTTAATCATTTTATTAGAGACTCATTCAACTTTTATCACAATCCGTAGATCCATACATTGTGTCAAGCACATTTGTACATTTTTTTGGCTCTGTCTTGTTTGTGTGCATATTATTATCTCTGCATGTCTCTCTAGATAATATAGGGGGGATAAGAAATCTGGAAGAGAAAGCAACAGGACAGACAGTTCTGTGGGGACATGAAAGAGGGGAAGTCAGGGAAAAGGAAGTGGGTGTTAACAACCTCAGTGACAAGAAAACAATGAATGATCCAAAACTGATGGTGAGGAGTGTGTAGGAGGCCTGGTATAGCCTGATCAAGGGCATTGGAACCAATAGGAATTACTGAAACCCAAATGAAGACTGAACATGATAGTGGGACAAGAGGAAAGTAAATGGACATCAATCCTCTACTCAAGTATTCCCTCAAAGCAGGAATACTGGGTCCTAATAATCAGGCATTCTGTGATGCTCACCTTCCCTACACAATCACTGAAGACAAAATGAGTGCCTCAGCAAACGTGGTGATGAAAGCTAATGGTGCAAGGCTATCAAAAGATATACCATCTGGGGGCTGAGCCCCGGTGGCGTAGTGGTTGTGTGCGGGACTGCGGCCCACTGGGTTGGAGGTTCAAGTCCAGCAGCAAGGCTGGGCCTCCTACTCCCACCACCAGAGGGCAGTGAC